>JAMAKQ010000085.1:0-122395 GCA_023628475.1 Chaetomiaceae sp. PF1801
TTAGCAGTTTGGAGTGGTGAGGTCGGGAAAAGTGTCCCGGTCAATGGGGTGTCCCGCTCAATGGTGGACCACGTTAGGCGTTTAATTAGAAGATCGATAATCAAGTACCCTTCCTATAAGATAAGCTTATTAAGGTTAAGCGAGTTGTAGACTATAATAGTATTAACCTTGCCAAGTACTTACTAGTAGATACTATAAGGATTTATAATAGTATTGTCGAGTTATAGGGACTACTTCAAAAGACTATATCTAAGGAATATCTATACTTAATAGAGTATATACATCTCTAAAATATATTAAGGGAGTATAAAAGAGTAAAGACCAAGCTAGTACTTATACTAGTTAAGTATATAAATAGAGGACTTAACTATATTCGTTTATACTTTAACGAGCAGGGTATTAATCTAGAATATATAGAGTAGATAGAGAGAAAGGAGATTAATATTAGATTTTAATGCGTATAGAGTAGATAGATACAAGTATATAGTTGTTCCTAAGCTAACAAGTACTTCTACTTTATCCGCTAAATCTCTATTTAAAATAGAACTTACATTAGGTAAAGACAAGTAACAATAGGCTATCCTTAATAATAGGCTTATCCTTAATAATAGACTTATCCTTAATAATAGGCTCGTCTTTAACAATAGGCTTATCCTTAACTATAGGCTTGTTCTTAATAATAGGCTTATCTTTAACAATAGGCTTATCTTTAATAATAGGCTTGTCCTTAATAATAGGCTTGTCCTTAATAGTACTCTTATTATCTATATCAAGTTTAGGGAGAATACTAGACTTAAGCGTAAATTTAGGCTTATTTACCTAAGCTAGCTTCTTTGCCTTTACTCTACCCCTTTTAATAGTAGGAGTACTCTCTACTAAGGTATAGAGAATAAAGGTATAGCTTATAATTATTAACATGATCCACCATTGAGCGGCGCACCCCATTGAGTGGCGCACTTTTCCCACTACAACCACCACTTGACTTCCCGACGTGTTTATTCCACCAAAACAATGCAGCTTCATTCCTCTGAACACCGAGTGCTTCTAGCGATTGAAGCGATCCGATCGACACCGCGCATAAGTATCCGTCGCGCTGCAGGAATCTACAACGTACCCGCAACTACCATCCGCCGCAGAATGAAGGGCCAGACCGCGAAAGCCGACAGCTACCACGGCCGTTCAAATTTGACGAAGATCGAAGAGGAGGTGATTGTTTGTGAGAGATGAGCAATATGAATCGCGAGGCTCGATGGCACTGCAAATACCACTCTATTCCGTTAATCGAAAGCTGAGGAAAGGAGAGAGGCAAGATACAGATCGCGCGTTGCAACATGGGAAGATGTGCGCGGATGGAGCTAGTCCCAATGCGGAAGTGCGCCTGTAACCCCAACCCTGGGTGCGCTTCCCGTCACATTGTTCAATATGTACTTGACCGAGATTCGCGAGGGTTTTCGCCCCGGATTTCCGACGTGGGTGATATGGCCAATCTTCTGCTTCGGAAACGCGGTGCGCGATACGTTGGAAAGAACTGGCCAAACCGCTTCGTTGCACGACGTCAAGAAGTAAAGACGCGTTGTAATCGCGTTTACAACTATTAGAGAGGCCTCTGCGAAGATCCCGCAATTATCGAGCTATGGTTTCGGCTAGTTGCTAACATGCGTGCGAAATACGGCATCCTCGACTACGACTTCTATAACTTCGATAAGACCGGCTTTATAATGGGCCTAATACGGCCTAGGATGGTGGTTACGCGCTCCGATTAGGTCGGCAAACCAAAGGCTATCTAACCGGGCAATCGAGAATGGGCGACGGCGATTTGCAGTATCGCTAGCGACGGCCATGTGGTGCCGCCTTTCTTGGTGGTAAAGGGCCGTTTCCACCTCGCTAGCTAGTACTCTGAGCACTAGATACCCGACGACTAGGCCGTCGCAACAATAGCCAACAGATAGACAGATAACAAGACTAGTCTAGAATAGCTGCGGTATTTTAATAAGTATACTAAATACCGCTAGAAGGGTGCATATCGGATGCTAGTGCTAGACGGCTATGACAGCTATATCAACGCCGAATTTAACGACTATTGCAAGGAGAACAACATTATAACACTCTATCTTCCTCCCTATTCCTTGCACCTTACCTAGCCTCTCGACGTCGGCTGTTACAGTGTCTTAAAGACAATATATAGTGCCAAAATCTCGCTCTTCATCAAGGCCCGGATTACGCACATCACCAAGCCCGAGTTCTTTCTCGCATTCAAGGCCGCCTTCCGCCGGACTTTTACCCAAGAAAATGTTCTTAGGGGCTTTCGGGGATCTGGACTTATCCCTTACGACCCGCATACCGTCCTTTCGAAGCTAGGTGTCAGGTTGCGGATGCTCTAACACCCCCTGGGACCCCTGATGGACTACCAACGCCTTGGGTCTTCAAGACACCCCAGACAACCAACGAAGCCCTCTCGCAGTCCACCCTTATTAAAACTCGGATGCAAGACATCAAGCGAGCTCTCCGACTCCGATTCTAGACGCTGTCGACCAGCTTTCGAAAGGAATGCAAGTATTTTCCTACTAGGTGACCCTTTTACAAGCCGAGGTACGGACACTTCAGGAGGCCAACGAAGCACTTTCCAAGCGGCGGAGAGCTAAACGGACGCGTCTCCAAGACGGAGATGCTATTAATGGAAGCCAGGCCAGGGAGATAATGGCAGAAAGGGGTGTGGTTGAGGAGGGAGGGCATGTCGAGGAGGAAAATAAAGGGTCATCTAAAAGGCGTCGGACAGGTTCGCGGCTCTGTGGCATCTGCCGCAAGGCTGGCCACAATGCAAGGACATGCCCGGAGGTTGGAGAAATAGATAGTTCAAGCGAATCCGAGTAATTGCAATTGATTTCACTAGTTTTGGTAGACTTTTGACAGTTTGGAGTGGTGAGGTCTGGAAAAGTGCGCCACTCAATGGGGTGCGCCGCTCAATGGTGGATCACATTATACCTAGTATAAACTTAAGAATATCGTATACTAAGAGAGGACTAGGCGGTATAATAAGGAGCTCGTTAACAGTAGGGTTCTAACCTTATATAATAGAATAGACTAACTCCTAGTTATAAGAGGAGATTATTAAGCTATAGCGATAGATAAGTTCTTAAGTAAATACCTAAATTGTTTTAAATTCCTCTATTATAACGAATGGAACCTTGTTATAACGGTATTTAGTAGCGATTTATAAGTACCTCTTTAAGGTATTACTATCTAAAAACTCGATCTTAGTATACTAGACCTTGTAGAATACAACGCTAATTGTAATTAAAAGGTATAGTACTTAGTCGCTAATACGTTGTACTAGAGAAAGCTACTTATACTTGCGAATACTAACCTTAGCTACCTTAATAAAGCTAAGGCCTAGCCAAGTAAAGGCCGAAGTACGGGTAGTACTATAGATATCTAGAGTGTTAGAGGCTATACTATAGCTATATATAGCATTGTTTATAGTATTGTAGATAGCTATATAAGTAGTATTGCAGATAGTACTATAGTCCTAAACGAGGTTTAGGATAGAGGTAGTAGAGTAGTAGATATTCTATTCTAATTACTTAATAAGTAGAGGTTAAGTAAAAAGAGACTTAAGTACTTACTAGAATAAGGGAATACAATATATAGATAACATTGTTCTACTTATATAAAGCTATTTTAGAGATAACTTAGTTAAGTTAATTACAATATTATTAAAGTTCTTAAAGTAAACCTAGTAAAACTTTATATTAGGTCGTCTATATAAAAGTTTACTATAGTCGACTTAGCAGAACTCGCTATTAAACTTAAAGTTATTATAGAGGATAGCGGGATCTATAGTATACTCGTATATTTATATATATACTCGAGTATAATACTTTATATAATATAAGAAGTAGTCTTATATAATAGAGTTTTTAGCTTAAATAAGCACTAGCGTATAGAGTACTAAGGTATAAACGAAGTAGGTATAGCTAGATACTAGGTAACACGATGTACGGAGTGTCTTGACTTTACTAGGGATCTAGGTATGTAAGCCGTGTTTGACGTACTGGTGATGGAGGACACCTAGGGTGAGCGTATATAGTGGTTTTCTGTTAGTTTCCAAACTTACGTTTAGGCTTCCGTACTTAGACCGCCTTCTAAATCGATAACGGTACTTCGTAGATCGACCCAGCTGAGGAATTGTAAATCTCAACCTGAGTTGTAAGGCATAGACTCATTGAAGTCAGGAACCGCAGGCTAATGCCACGAGTTGATCATCCTGAAAACGCTCCCTTTACTCGAATCGCCGTCATCGTCTCTGATTATACTTGGAGATTAGGTTAAGCTTCCTGCTTTATTGGCGCTTCACCAAAGGCTCCTGAAGGGGTCACTTTCCCCTGATCCCCGACCATCGAAAAGCTCGTCCTCAGCCGCGAGCTCCCACTTTAGACTCCGTTGGCGACCTATTTCCCTTATGGGTTTCGGTCAGACTTGTTGATATCTTAGGTCTGCTTTGCGTCCTGGTCACTCCGGAGTCGCGGACCAGCGTGAAATACAAATCTCTGGGATTATTTCGCCATAACCAAGATGGAAAGGCCTCCAACCAACAGAAGCGTTTCTGGTTCCCCAACTCAATCAGTCCGAGCTTCAACGCGCCCTCCTCGAACAACACCGACCGAGGTCGTCGACGGCCGAGAGAAAAGTCACGCCCCTATCAATCAACCAGTCAGCGGACCGCATTTGCAATGCAGCCAAACCATGATTAACAAAACCTGCCACGTACGAAACCCCAAACAACAGGTAAGCAGCCATGGCCCGATACTGCTCCGACGGATCGGAGCGAAAGGCCTCGCAGTCGCCCGAGCCACATTCAGGAGGCCGGGCCCAGTAGACAATGACCAAGATGCCGCCAAAGATGGCGAGGACGGTCGCGACGGTGTCGCCACAGCACGTCCACGCGAGCTCGGGGCGGAAGGGACCTGATGCGCCGGCGCCGCTGGAGATCAGGCGGCAGATGCGGGTCAACATGCCGAGGTGGAAGATGAGCACGACTGAGACCTGGATAGGTCCAGTGTTGTCAGTAGTTATTCAACTGACGACAGGTGAAGAGGAATGAGGGTTCTGCGTACCATCCCGAAGACGGAGCCCATGTCCTGGCCGAACTTCTTGCTGCAGTAGATCAAGTAGCCCAGGGCAATGAGGAGGAGCACCACCGACGTGGCGCGCAGGGTCAGCGAGACCCCGAGGGAGCTTTTGTCCGCCATGACATTCAAAAGACAAGATTTTGTTTGGCCTAGATTGAGAAGGTGAGACCAAAGGGGAGCACGCAGCGTAGGTAGGAAGGGGCTTGGGAAGCACGAGAGCAGTCAGCAGTGTCGTTGGTGATAAGAAAGACAAGCTTGAGGCTGCAGCCTGCGTGTTGGTTGCCGAGATTGACCGCGCTCGTGTTGGCTCTGGCACACACACGGGACGCGGGTCGGCTAGGTTACAGCCAAATTAATGCATTGAATTTACGACTAGAGGCCAAGACCATTGGACCAACGGCGTGGCAATATATTATATGGTCTCCCCAGGCTGTCAATTTACAGAGACCCAAGAAAGTTGTGTATCTTAGGTAGCTGAGTGAAGCTGTAAGCCTTGGTGTTTCCTTCAACCGCCTCGGCCATGGCCCATGAGGCGCTCGTTGCCCTGATCAGCCTGCAGTCATCTCAGTCAGCTCATGGATTTTCGTCTTTCAATCCTTTCCTGTGCCAGCTGAAGCAGGTAACTCATGCATTGTCTTAGCATTCAGGCTTCATGTGTATTAAGGTGCCTGTATCTCCAGATGTCGCCTGCTGTTACCGCGAGGGTGGCTTAGCAGCAACAAGTCTCGCCGCTCACAGGTTGGTGAGCCCTCAGCCCTCGTTTTGCCCAAAACCGGAATTTCGACTTATACCAGACGCATGACGTCGGATTCGCCACCCACTCTCAAGCAGCCACACCAACTCCTTTCTCTGAACCTTCATGGATGGGAGTTGCATCATAGGCCCAGTGAGAATAAAGCTGTGCCCGTTCCCAAGGGCAATAGATTTTCAGTTGCTAGGCTGAACCCAGACTTGACCGCATCCCGATCACTTGCTGAATGAATATTAGAGAAATTCAAGGGTTGTCAACTCCCACCCAAGACATCCCTCCGACCTCAACACAACACTCTGAATCCTTTCCCTCTGTACCTACACAGACCCCCAACCAAAATGGAGTGGGCCAAAGCCCAATACAACAAACAATACGACATCTGGGTCCCCTGGCTCGAGGATCTCTACCTGCGCTACTTTACCCGCGACAACAAGGCCAGCTACACCACACGCGGTAAGCCCTTTCTTCTCTCCTTTCCCCGCTGTTCCCCTTTCCCCCTTCCCCCTTTTCCATCTTCCCCCCCCCCCCCACCCATCAAATCACCCCTACCCCTCCAGCCTTTCCCTGCTATATTCTGATATGAATGTCCCGGTAACGTTATAGAAAACCTCTCCAAAACAACCCTCCCCACCGGCCCCCTCGCCAGCGAACAAACTTCCGCCCTCCAATCCGACACCCACAACCTCGTCGCCAACCAGCTCGGCCAAGACGGCCTGGGCCGGCCCGTCGGCGACCTCGTCTCGCGAGGGGGGATCAACAGGGTCGAGCGCAAGGGGAAAGACGAGAAGGGCAACTATGTCCCGGGGGAGGTAGCTGCACCGGCTGGCGGGGTTGGGCAGGCTGTTGCTGGCGTGGGGAATGCGGTTGTTGGAGGGGCGGCGGCTGGGGGGCAGCAGGCTGCGGGGGTTGTGAAGGGGGGTGTGGAGAGGGCTGGGGGGTGGTTTGGGTTTGGGAAGGGGACGTGAAGGGCTGGAAACGGGACCCTGGAGGAGTGGTGGGATGCCTCAACGGATGGCTGATGAGGTTGGTAATTAGTTGATTGGGCACGGGAGACTTGGTGTAACAGATTTCATGCACTTTCACCTGATTTCCATGATGCACTGCCACTCGGACAACATCCAGTTCATCATTTCAGGGTCGATTTGGGCGCCAGCTTGAAAGCGCCACTGGATGATATTGATGCCCGAGATGCGAGCTCCGAGCTGATTGATAGACACCATCCCTCGGCCTCCAAGTCCTTCCAGTCCACTTACTACGGGGCCCCTCTCCCTTTCATATGCCACCATACCGCCGTTTCGCGCTGTTTAGACGACACGATCAAGAATCGACCTACCAGCACACCCTTAGAGGGAAACCCACCGGCAGTCTGCCACACGCAAGCGTCACACCGCAGACAATCCAGGGCCACGATGGCATCGTGTTCCGGCGACATTCGAGCTCTTGGGGCCTGCGGTACCTGCAGAGACCTCTTCACGAATCCCGTTAGCCGAGACGCAATCACATCGCCGGGCGGAATGACGATCCATCGACCGCTGCGCGCCCTCAAGGCCGCCGCAGCCTCGGGCTGCCTCCTCTGCGAAAGGATCCTCACATGGTTTGAACTCGAGACCGCCAAGTGGAATGCTTACTTTTGTCCCGAGGTCGACGGGGTGACTCTTCGGATGTACCTGCCGTTGCTGATAGGAGTTCTGTGTGTGTACGTCGAGGGGGAGGCGGTCCCGGCCACCACCGAGGGCAAGAACTGGCTGTCTTTTATGTTGTTCACCACGTCAGGTATGGTATTGAACAGGTACCAGTGCCTTTCCAGCTACCAGGTATATCTTAGCTGGGGTATCTTCTGCCCTTGACTAAACTTATGTTATGCACGAGCACACAGACGACCCAGCCGCGGCAGTTTTCCGAGCGAGGCTCGGAAGAGGGCACGACGTCGCCTCCGAAGAGTCGTTCAGGTGGGCGCGCGAGCGGGTACAGCACTGCATCCAGCATCACGAAGCGTGCACCATGGGCGAGTGTAGCAAACTCCCGACAAGAGTGCTCGACGTCGGGGGGTCCGGACCGCCAAAACTCATCGCTACCACCCACGGGGATTCTGCACCATACGCATGCCTCAGTTACTGCTGGGGAGCCCGGGCGCAGCCCGTGGTGACCACGCTCGCAACGCTACAACAACACATGAACCATGGCGTGACCGGACTGCCTCGCAGCATCGAAGACGCCGTCACATCGACACGGGGACTGGGCCTACGCTATCTCTGGGTAGACGCGCTCTGTATTATCCAGGACTCGGAGGAGGACAAGATGCAGGAGATTGCTCGGATGGGCGACATCTACGAGGACGCAACCGTGACGATTGTCGCAGCCAGCGCTGCGAGCTGCGCCGAGGGCTTCCTCCAGTTCCGGGAGCCGTGGACAGTAGCCGGCGGCCCTCGCCTCACGCTTCCCTATCTCTGTCCGGACGGGTCGGTCGGGACCGTGTTCCTCCGCCTGCAAACGGCCAACACTTGGTTCCGCGAGCCGATCGATGCCCGGGCCTGGACGATGCAGGAGTACATGCTTCCGCGCAGGCTCCTGTACTACGGCACCTCAAACCTCTACTGGAGCTGTCGGTCCGAGTATCGCGGGCAACGTGCAGGTCCTGCTGCGGGACAGGTCTCGGGCGTGCCGGATGCCGAGCCGGTACGAGGGCACCCCCTTACCGGACGAGGAGACTCCATGCAGAAGCAGTGGAAGGGGATCATCGAAGAGTACTCGCGGCGGAGCCTGACAAACGCCGACGACAAGCTTCCGGCATTGTCGGGCATAGCATCGAGATTCCACAAGATTATCCCGGCGGACTACCTCGCCGGCCTCTGGAGACAATGGATACACCCTCATTTGCTCTGGTACTGTCTCGACGACAGCCGAAGTCGCCCCCTCAGGGGCTGCCCGTCATGGTCGTGGCTGTCGGTTGACAGCCCGGTAGGATTCTTAAGGGATGACAGCCACACCGACGTCCGGCTGCTCGGTCACGTCGTGGTTTGCCGCGTGACGCCGGTGCGCGACTCCGCGCCCTTCAGTCACGTACACCCCGGCGGCTATCTCAAGATCCGCAGTCACGGTAAAGAGGTAGAACCCGATTGGGAGCGCAGCATGTTCTTTGGCGTCGATCGAACAGAGAGGGTGTGGTACCAGCCAAGGATCGCCGAGATCAGACTGGACGCAAGCAGACCGCCTGCCGAACTTCCCAGATCGGTGTTTTTTGTCTTGCCTTGGCATCGTTCAGGGCTCACGACTCTCGGAAAGTGGACGAAGATCCCACGGACCGAGCAACTCAGGGGCTGGTCCTCGAGGCTCGCAGCGATGGCTCTTACCGGCGCATCGGCTGGTTCGCCAGCGACATCGGGCTTGAACGTTGGTTTAGGAATGCGGAGTTGCGTGAGGTCACAATTCTGTAGCGCTTCCAAGTTGCGGGCGACCGGCATTGATATCTCGTCTGTCCCTACTACACCCATGACTCGGGCTTTTGTGGTACTCTCTCTCATTCAGACTCTTCTCATAGTTCTTACTGTCACGGCACTGGTCATGAGCAGTATCACAAGCTGGGAGGAGGCTGGAAGGATAGAGGCAGAATAACTCCATGTCAGCCTTGGTCTGTTCGGCTATAGTTCTAAACTATCCCTGAAACTCAAGACAACCAAAGCTCGGCTGTATCAAACAAGTGGTATCCCTAAGCAGTACATGTACAAGATATCAAGAAGAAAAAAAGAAGAAAAAGACACAACACTCCATCCAGAAACAGGAACAGCTCTGTACACCAAGCATACACCTATCCATCACGGCATCACTCAGCCAGACCACGTTACTCCAGGGCCTGACCCCAACTCCCCGTTTGAACCCAAACCACCATCAAACAGCCCCCCATTATCAACTCCCCTCCTCACCCGCCGCCGCCGCACTAGGCTTAATCTCAACAGCAGGCTGCAACCCCCCAACCCCTCCACCATCTCCCCCTTCGTCCACTTCCTCCCCCTCCTCATAAATCTTCTCCTCCACAATCTCCCCCGGCCCCTTCACAATCGGACTAAACGCATCCACCTCCTCCACCTCCTCCTCCTCCCCAACCACACTCTCATTTCCCAATGCAAACCCCCCTCCCCCAGCAACATCCTCCTCCTCATCCTCATCCTCCTCCTGAATCGCCATCTCCCCACTCCTTCTCCCCCCACCCAACCCACTCGCGCTCGCACTCCGCGAGTGACTCCCGCTTCCACCCCCTCCACCCCCCTTCCCACTCCCATTCTTCCCCTCCCTCGAGGAAGACGAAGAATGATGCGACGAGAGGCTGAGCATAGGCCCCTTGAAGATATTCCTCTTCCTTTTCGCAAACATCACTCCCCCCAGTCCATTGCCATTACCTCCGCCGGATAAGAAAGGGTTGGGACTCCCTGGTGCAGGGGTCCCACCTCCCATCGCACCTCCAGAAGTTCCTAAACCTAGCCCCGGCAAACCCTCATTAAAAATACTCAACGGCGGCCCCGTCCTATCCCTAACCAGCCTTATATTACTCGGAAACCCAGGAAAGCCCCCCGCCGTCGGCGTGGCAGGTAGTACTTTCACCGAGTGATGCGGTGACCGGGTAGTTTGCATGGGCGTTTTTGAGACAGAAGTCGACACTGACCCGTTAGACGAGGTAGAGCTGGCTTTGCTGTGGGAGTGGTGGTGCGTGTGATGTAGTGACCTCACCGACGAGACGGATGACGAGGTGGATTTCCTACCGCGGAGGCCTGTTGGTCCCGACGAGCGGCGGACGGTGGAGCGCGGAGTTAACGGGGACGGGGAGAGTGAGTGCCGCTTGTAGGAGCCTGATGTGTGCAGGCGCGGGGCGTGGCCGGCGGTGGAAATGGGTGGGGTGGTCAGGCCCGGAGAGACGGGCGGGTGCGAGGAGAGGCCGGCGGCGGAGGAGGAGGGACCAGCCCGGGCGGCGTAGCCGTTGGCGACGACGCCCTTGGGTAGGCTGGCGGTTTGCGGGTTGGGGCTGGCGCCGCTGGTTTTGCTCGTCTGCGGCCGCGGGCTGTTAGCCTGCGACTTGCCCTCCTTGCCGCTGCCGGGCTTCGGGAGAAGATTCGGCGTCGACTGGCTGCCGCGCTTGTTGGCGTTCTTATGCCGCCGGCCGGCCGTGTTCTCAAACAGCCAGTGGGTCCAATTCTTCCAGGTCGCGATGATGGCGTGCGACGGCCGCTTCTTGACCTTCTTCGGGTCAAGCTGCGCGGCGCCGTTGGCGTCCAGCGCGTCGGTTGTCGTCACCAGATGCAGCGTCGAGCCCCTAGACCGCGCGCTGCGCAGAACTCCCTCCTTAGGTGGGGGTATCGGCTTGCGGTGCCGCGAGGAGCTGACGGACCGGATCGAGTCCTTGTCGATCGGCGGCGGCGGCGCCTCGCTGTCGGGGCTGAGATTGCCGTTCGCGACCTTGGCCAGGTCCGAGAGATCGGGCATGTCGGGGATCGCCAGGCTCGGGTAGTACCCGCTCCTCCGCTCGCTCCTCCCGCGCGTCCGTGGCGGTGGCGGGTCGGACAGCTGCACAAACTGCGCCTCCTCGACGGTCGCCAGCGCGTTCAGCCGGCTCGAGGCCTGCGAAAAGCGCCGCGACGCCCTGTTCTCCTGTTCCCTTTCCTTGCGTTTCCGTTCCCGCCGCTTCCGCTTGCGCTCCTCCTTTTCGATCAGCAGGGTCCACCAGCCAGCCAGCACATCGCACCGCTGCGCCAGCACGCTCTCGATGACCGAGTCGATGTCCACCCCTGCGCTGCGCATCCGGTGCAGCGTCTCCTTTTCGAGTGGCGTCGAGAACGGCTCGGGGCGCTCGACCTTGAGGATCTCCTGCTGTTGCGGCGCGTAGTCGGCGAGGAACGGGTGGGCTAGGATGTCGGGGAGCGTCGGCCTGAGGAGTGGCCGTTTCGAGAGCAGGCTCTTGAGGAGGGAGAGAGCGTCCGGCGGTATGTGCTCCGGGTAGTTCGGCTCCTGCGTCAGAATCTTGGTCCGCGTCACGTTGTCGTCGTCGTCGTCAAACGGCAACTCTCCGCAGAGCAGCGCGTAGAGAATCACACCCAAACTCCACACGTCGACCTTCTCGCCGGCGTATTTCTCCCCCTTGAGCATCTCCGGCGCCGAGTAGCATATCGTTCCGCAGAAGGTCTGCAGGTAGTTGGCCTTGCCCTCGTACTCGCGCGTGAACCCAAAGTCGCACAGCTTGACGTTCTCGTGCTTGTCGAGGAGGATGTTCTCGAGCTTGAGGTCGCGGTGGACGCAGGACTGCTGGTGGACGTAGCACACGGCGCCGACGAGCTGCGCGAACGTCTTCTGGACCTTTTCGACGGGCAGCTTGCCGTGCTTGAGGAGGTAGTTGTACAGCTCGTCGCCTGCTAGAGTCAGAATCCAAACGGTCTTACTCTTAAGCGGACGGCATACCTGGGCAGTACTCCAGGACCAGCCAGACCATGCTCTCGGTCACGATGACCTCGTACAGGCGGGCGATGTGGGGGTGGACGAACTGGCGGTGGTGGTGGATCTCGCGGGCGAGGTTCGAGTCGTCCTTGTTGGCCGACTTGAGGACGACCTGCAGGAGTCAGCGGCGAATGGCAGTAAGGGTCGGAACAGCGCACCTTGGAGCCATTCGTGAGCTTGTGCGTGGCGAGATAAACCTTGCCGAACGAGCCCTTGCCGATCAGCCGGCCCAGGGTGTAGTTTCCGACCGACTTGAGGTCCTTGTTCGAGAATTCGCTGCGCGCGGTTAGCGAGGCGGTGGTCGGGGCGAGGAGGTGGCAGGCGCCTACTCGAGGAGCTCCTGGTATGACTGGGTAAGCTGCGGCGGTCAGCGGTTTGAGAACGAGCAAGCTGATGACACAGACAAACGCACCTTGGCCTTGCGCCCAAGGGCCTCGGCCTTGCCCTTTGTCGACTGCATCCCTCCACCGCGGCGGGACAGAGCCCGGTCGTCATCCGCGGGGGCTGTCGGGTATGACTGATCCCAGGGTACCGTTCGAATCAGTGTATCAGGCGGTTTGGCTGCAGCATCAGGGCACCGGCGCTGAGTCTCGCGACGCGAATCGATGTCGAGCTTGGGGAGATGGCAGGCCGAGTCGAAATGGCAATAGGGGTTGGAGGAGGGTGGTATCGGCTAATCGTTCGGACCGAGCTTTGTGGGCGGCCTGGGGCTTTTCGAACTCTGGTTTTGTGCGCCGCTCTCGTGAAAGATAAATGCCGACTGCTGGAATCAACAACGCGAGGCAGATGGTCGTGGCATCGTTGGTCGTGGATAAGGAGCTGGACGCGATGTGGGACGGGTCGGGCAGGAGCTCCAAAATTGTTAGCGTCGCCGAGCGCACCACTCGGAATGCGGTGGGTTGCGGGCTCGGCTCCGCAGTGGGGTGGCCCCCGGAATTACCGTCTGTCTCAACGGGTAAGATGCTTCGTTCTTTATGTTCTTTTGAATAATTGATCTTGAACGTAGAGGAGGTCGTGGAATATGGACTGCCGTTGACAAAATGAAACCATTTGCGGAACAATTGATCGTTGAAGAATTCCTGTCCACGTTTCTTCAGCTTGTTTCCGTTCACGGCCCCTTCCAGAAGCAGAGCGCCAAGCGAACGGGCCCCATGCGCGGCCAGGGTCCGACCGTTTGGGCCTCGGTGTGGGATCCCAGTCAAGCCTGCACATCAAAAGCGGGCCGAGCCCCCAACTTCCATCCTTCCATCCACGGTTTCGCGGATTGGAGAGCGGTATCCGGTGCAGTCAACATGTAGCCATAAGTATGGTATCAAGTGCCTGCTATAGTACGATGAAGGCATAAAATCCAACTCCCAGCCCGGTATAAACACAGGGAAATAAAAAATCCCGTTTAGACTGGAAGCGCTGGCTCACGAGTACCTTACCCAACGCCCTCTCAAACGCCGTCCCTAACCCAAACGCAATCATCCGTCACATACCCAAAGCCAAACATCACCCCCTATTACCCTTCCCAAGCTGAGAACCAACACCTCCCCACCCAAGCTCAATCATCACCTCACCTCACCTCCCTCACGCAGCCGCCCTCCCCTTCCCCTTCCCCTTCCTATTCCCAACCCCATCCCCAAAAACCTCCCTCCACCGACCCGGCTCATTCACCACATCAAACACCCTCTCCCTTTTACTCCTCACCGGTTCCTCATCCGCCTCCTCAGCACCCGCCACACCCTCCAGCCTCCCCAGTCTACTCTCTTCCGAACTACTACTACTCCCACTCGAACTCGAACTGAGACTCGACCGCCTAGTAACAACCATCACCCCCTGATTCCCAGTCCCACCCTCGCGTTTCTTAGCCTCGCGTTGAGCTTTCTTCATTTCACTCAATTTCTCGTCGGCACAGTGCATCGTGACGACGTCTAGACCGGGGAAGTTGCGCGACAAAAAAGATTGGAGGTCGGGGAGGGTGGATTTGTCCGGGCGGTAGGTGCCGCTGTCGTTGTCGATTATGAGCTGGTAGAGGCGCGGGTTGCGGGGGGGAGGGGAGGATGGGGGGCCGCCGGGGGGGTGGTCGGGGGGGTGGGTTTGTTGATGTTGAGGGGAGGGTGGGTTTGCCTCGTTGTTGGAGTTGGAGTGGTGGTTGTCGGATGAATTCTTTTCTTCGTGGTGGTTGTCGGATGGGTCCTTTTCTTCGCGGTGGTTGTCGGGGTGGTGGTGGTCGTCGTTGTCAAGGGGATGGGGTTGTTGGGAGGGTGGTTGTTCATCGTTGTTGTCGGTGTTGGATTCATGGCCACCGTTGGCTTCCGAGTCGGGATGATTGTTGTCATCGGAATGGCCAGGAGACGAAGACGACGGCCCCGAAGAATGACTGTTATGCTGATGATGCCGCCGCCGCGGCCTCTCCAACCGCCGTATAAAAAACTCCCCCGCGCACGCCACATACGTCGCCACGTCCGAGTGCATCGTGTGCTTGCTCAGCAGGTCAATACCAAACTCCTTGCCCGTCTCGGTGAAGCGCATCATGCCGTCGAGCGTGATGACATAGGTAAAGATGCGGCCGCCCTCGTCAAAGTGCGCCATGCGCAGGAACTGCAGCGTCGCCTCGTCGCTGCACGGCGCAAACGAGCCGTACTCGGTGCTCGAGTCAAAGTTGTAGATGCGGTTGTGCTGCTTGTGCAGCACCGCGTGCAGGATGCGCCCGCGGATGCCGCGCGACGAGAACATGCGCCCGATCATGGGGCGGAACTCGACGTAGCGGTGGTAAAGCCGGGGCGGGACGGGGCCCGAGAGCTGGATCTCGTTGGCTTGGAAGCTGGACACTGTCAGCACTCATCCTTCTACTTGACAGAGAGCACATACTCGTATTTCTGCATCCGCCGCTCACTCTTTGCCTGTCCATCCTCCTGCTCATCCCGATTGACCTTCACCCCCGTCAACCTCCCAATCATCGGACTATAATGCTTCACCCACGCCGTCGGCCCAACCGTATACATCTGCGCATGCGGCGGCTCCGACCTCCCCAGCACCTTCACACTCACACACAGCCGCGGCGTGATCGACCCTCCCCCACACAACACAACCGACGCACCCTTGGCCAAATAAGCCAGCTTGCTCCCCGACCGCTTCCTCACCTCATACACTGCCCCATCCGCACCCCCCAGCCCCTCCCACTCCTCATCCACGCGCGGAACCCGAATGGTAACACTCCCCAGCCGGTCATCATGATCCGGCCAGTCCTCGTCATAAAGCCGGCACTTGAGCGTGAACCCCGACGCAGGGACATTCGCGACGATCCAGTCCTCTTCCCAAACCGGCTCGGTGGTGCGGCGGAGGGTGCGGGTGCGGTGGGTGAGGAGCGGGTCTTCCTTGTGGCGTCTGGGGACGGCGGCGGTCAGGGTGGCGTGGAGGAAGGGGTCGGAGGAGGTGAGGTGGAGGTCGCCGGCGGGGAGGTTGTAGGCGCGGTGGAAGGTGAATTTGAGCGTGTATCCTGGCGGCGCGTCCGGCAGGGGCGTGGGGTCGAAGCCGCCGGGGGGTTTGGATTTGGTTTTGAGGTGTTCCTTTTTTTCGGTGAGCTTGCCTTTTTGTTCCAGGAACTTGTCGTGGAGGTCGTGGGTTGCTGAGGGGCGAGGGTGCGTGCTGTCGGCGTGAGGCGGACCATCTTTCCTGTGGGCTTCATCTTGGCTGTCTGGGTTGGCGGTGTGCTCTGAGGTGTCTTGGTGGGCAGATCCGTTTGGCTGGGGAGTGGTGTCCTTCTCCCGAGAAGCATCCGCGTCTGTAGGGGTGGGAGTCGACATCTTTGATCTCGCCGGTGGAGAGACCTCCGGCACGGACAATGAAAGAAGTTAAACGATAGGCGCGTCGATGAGCCAAGACTCTTGGCTCCTCTCACAATCGCAGCGTGGGTCGTCGATCGGCGACTTCAGATCGTCTCGCTGCTGCTGGCCAGGAACGTGTACCCGAGCGGGTGGAGGCAGCGCTGCCACTCAATAATTACTGTAGGTAGAAAGCAGATTAGAACCTTAGATTTGTTGCGCGCCCATTGCCCTGCAGTGTTCAGGAGAGGAGTGTTTTTAGTTCCGGGAGAAGTCATCAGGCCATCAGCATGCGCATATCGGGTCGCAATTGGGAACTTTGGAAGTGCATTTCGGCAATTGTAAGCACCGAGCGTGACGTCATGCCTCTCGGTGTGGTTCGATCGGATCCGGCCTTGGCACGCCTTGGCACGGCGAGAGCCAGGTCTGAGTCTGTCAACCAACTGCCGAAGTGAACCGGTGCACGTGAACTTTAGGATGTTACGTGGTGAATCCCATCGGGGAGAAGAGGGAGAGGGGGTGCGGAAGGTAGAGAGAAAAAGCAGAAAAAAGAAAAGAAAGGAGAAGCAAAGGAAAAAAAAAAAAAGAAAAAATAAGAAAGAAAAAAAGGGGTACCTACTTCAAGCTTATACATTCCTACGCGTTGCAGGTAGGGAAGGGCAGACTGATATATGGGAAGCGGTCGCGGGAGGTGCGTGATCCCCTCCGTGGTGTCAGTTGGTACCGCATCGAGGTCTACAATTGTATCATACCCTGAAACCCATCCCAAGCAAAACCACGCAAACATACACAGCAACGTCTACCCATGATTTCCCCTAAGCAACAACCCTCCCCCTCCCCCCTCCCCACCCCTCACTCTCCAGCACCAACGGCCCCCCCGACGCACCACTCGCATCCAAGCTAAGCGTGACCTGCCCCCTATCCGCCACGACACACACCGTCTCCCCAAGGTTCCTAAAATCCGTCTCACACTGCCCATACCCACCACCACCACCACTCCCATCTTCACTCTCACCCCCAACCTCTTTAATCTCCACCCCGGGGAAGCTCAGCCACCCCTCCCTGAGTGGCACCAGCACGACCGGAATCTCCGCCTCCGTTTCCACCGTTGAGCTCATACCGCTCTCCTCTTCCGCCTCTCCATCTCGTGTTTGAGGACAGGCGGGGATAACAAAATGCCCCTTTCGCCTCCCACCAACTAACCACCCGCTCTCAGACCCGGCGACAATCTCGTAGCCGAACTCGAGGTCCCTATTCCTCGTCGACAGCGCTGCTGGGTCGGCAGAGGTAGAGGTATCCCATATCCTCGTCCATTTGAGATGTAGCGTGGCGGGGAGGACTTGGTTGACCACCACCGTTGGACAGCCCGCAAACCCTTCGTGACCATCTTGGGAAGTTGGGGAGGTGAGACTGGGAAGGGGGTGATGCAGCCTGATATCCGCTGTGTGAACCACCGCGACGGGCGGGATGTCGACCGGGATCAAGATCGTGTTCGTCTTTCCATCTTCCGTCGGCTCTGCAAGAGGCAGGGTGGGATGGGCCTGCAGCCACGCGCGGAGGAAAGACGACAACTGCTGCGTGCTTGCGCCAAGACCAGGGAATTGCCTGTCCCAGTTGACAGCCGAAAGGAAACCCGTCGGGAGCTCGCCCAGGAGTGTCGCCTTCTCCAGGTCGTAGGCTGACAGGCTGTTTCGCACTGACCCCAGAACCTTGGACACAACGAGCTTGGAAAACTCCCTCAGCGGCGTCGTCTCCAGCTCATCCATTAGCGCCCGCTTGAACAGGTTTTCAACCTCCTCCTGAACAACGCTGTAATACAGCTTCAGATAAAGCGTCTTCTTGACCTTGGCCCCCAGCCTCGACCCCGGTTTCCTTGTAATCTTGTACAGCAAACTCGCCGGCTGCTTGGGGAACACCAGCACAGGCTGACTCGACGGCTGCCCGAAATGCGCCTCAAACAGGTCCGACCCCAACAGCTCGCTCCTCAGCAGCCGCAGGGGACTATCGCTTGCCGTCGAGACAGCAAACCGCGAGAACAGCGCGTCATGCTTGAAGATATCCTGCACGTTGACCTCGAGCGCCAACGAGATCGGGACCGACGCCGCCTTGAAAAAGGTAAAGCTCCCCTTATCAGTCGAGTACGACACTTCAGCGCGGACCGTGACATCCAGCACGTCGTTCTCGACCGTAAACGGAAACCGGATCGTGACCGCGCTGTGCGCAGGCATCGCGCCGAACGTGAACGCCCCGCCCTGCGACTTGCTCGGATGCAGCGGGCCCAGGACCTCCGCCTCGCTCATGACCAGCCTCAACCCGCCCGTGGCCGCCTTGATCTTGACCTCGCAGGCGGTAATCTCGTTCCACCCCGTCGACAGCTCCATGTCGAGCGACTTTTTCTTGTCCAACTGGAGATCCTGGGCACCCCGCAGCTGCACGTCCAGGCAGCTGGTGCGCTGGTACAGCGTGACGCGCGGGTTCCTGACGGCCGCGGTCTTGTCGGTCGGCTGGTAGGCGTCGCGCTCGTAGTGCATCAGCACCTTGCTGCTGCACAGGCGGATCTGGTCGAGCTCGAACGTGCCCGCCATCATGACGGTGCCCTGCACCGTGACCTTGTTCGGGCCGGGGCGGATGGTGACCGGGTTCTGCGTCTGCAGCCAGATCTCCTTGTTTCCGCCGGCTGCGGGACTCGAGATGCGCAGGCTGACCGATGACGCCTCAAACTCATCCACCAACAGACTGTGGAGGTTCAGAACAAGCGAGAAGCTGTCCTGACCCTCATCATACAGCGGCGGCCCGTCCAATCCCAAATCACAAAACAAATTCACCAGCGGAATCCTCACATCCTTCTCCAACTCCGCCGACACTTTCAACAAATCCCCCAAAAACCCTGAAATAGCGTCCGCATCCGGAAACTGCTCCCCTCCACCAACCACCCTCACCCTCCTCCTCACCACCAACCTCTCCCTCTCCGCCGCCGCCGCCTTACTCAAAAGCTGCCTCAACGCCTTATTCACATACTCCTCCACCTTCCCCAGCCTCCTCAAACACCTTGCATACATAACCAGCATACTCAACTCAAGCAGACTCCACCCGCTCTCCCCAAAAAAGGGAATCACCCTGTAAAAATAAAACGCCGCCTCACTAAACTCGCCCAGGTGGAATTTGAGCACGGCCAGGTCCGCCAGGCTGGCCTGCACTGAGTGCGCGTGGTTGGCGACCGTGTAGTGGCGCAGGGCCTTGTCGATGAGGGTTTCGTAGAGGCGGTAGAAGTCGTCCTTGTTGTCGAGGGCGGTGCGGAGGAGGGTGTTGGCTACGCCGGCGACTGACGTCTGTAGTTTTTCGGGGGTTTCGGTTTCGGGGTTGGGCGGGGTGTTGGACTTGGAGTTGGACTCGTCGTCGTCGTCCAGGCTGATGTCCTCCATCTCCGTTATGCTGGTCTCGCCTACGGTGGGCACTGACGCCCAGCCGTCTGTCCAACCGCGTTTTTTGCCGCACTCGTGGAGGATGTTGCGGGATAGGGCGCACAGCTCGGCCCGTTGCGCGGCGAGCTCTTCGAGGCCTGTCTTGAGATAGGGAGGAGCAGGCAGGGCGTCGTCGGGACGGCCAGGGCCGGGGAAGCCGAGCGGACTCGGCGGCGGGCGGGGAGCCTGTGTGATGAGGGATGAGCTCCGCGCCGGATGCATCATGGTCTTGGGCTCGGGTATCGCTGCCTTCTGCTCGTGGGCCTCGGGCGTGCCGAGCGTCGACGGCGGGATGGGGAGGGCCTTTGTGGAGGTTTGAGCGAGAATCTGCTGGGCGACAGAAAATGCAAACGAGGCAACCATGTTGTCAATGACCTCCGATAGCAACGGATCGAGAGCAACAGCGCCCTCCTGGTCTCCCTTCACCTTGGCCATGGCGGCTACAATGTCGGCCCTCATGACGGCCGACACCGCCGGGACAAACTCGAGCGTGCGCTTGCAAATCTCAGCCAGATGCAGCAGAATCTCGGGCTCCTCAGCCGTCTTGGGCATGGGCGTCCTCGGCGCGACGCCCCTCGGCACCATCTCTTGCTGCTCCTTGAGCTTAGCGAGGAGCTCTTCCCTTGACGACCACGCATTCGCCAGGCGTAGAAGAAGCGCAATCTGCCGGGAGAAGATGTAGCACCGAAAGTCAAACAGCGACACGTTGTTGGCCAGAATGAGGTCGCGATACGACTTCTTGGACGAGCTGATGGGGATGCTATCGAAGCTCTCGACGGGCTTCTTCTCGGCCGACTGCAGGTCGACGGCCTCGTCCTCGTCGAACTGGAGCTGCCCGCCCGCAATCTCGGCCATGGCCTTCTGCGCGAGCTCTTTCAGCTCCTCCGTGTAGCTGAGCAGCGCGCCGCCGTGTGCCTCGGCAGACCCCGCGATCGCCTGCTCCTGGATGATGTTGTCCAGGCCCACGCTCAGCTCGTCGTACACGACGAGGGCGTCTTCGACCAGGCCGACGCTCTCAAAGCCGCGGGCCAGGCCCTCTTTGAGGATGAAGAACGTGCAAAAGTTCCACCCGGGCAGACTCCGCTGGGCATCCCGCTCCTTGATGTCCTCCTCGTACTGGCTGACGCGCCGGTCGAAGCTCGAGAGGATGAGCTCCTTGAACTTGGCAATCAGGTCGTTCCAGGCGGCCTCGGCGTCCTGCTCCGTCTCGGTGTACCCCGTGGGCACGGCCGGGACAACGCGCGGCAGCATGTTGTAGGGCACGTCGTTGATGCCGATGCGGATCTGGCGCACGCGGTCGACGGCGCCCTTGGCGGAGCCGTTGAAGTCGGCGCGCATCTTCTCCAGCAGGGTGCTCGACCCGCCGCGCCATCGCGACGCCGTCTTGGCGTCGGACGAGTCGGGCGCCTTGCCCGAGATGCGCGGCTGCGTGGCGGCGGTCGAGTTGGGCAGCACGACGTGGATAATGAGCCACTCGAAGGCGTCGTGATTCTCGGCGGTGCTGCCGGCCTTGCCCTGCACGCCGGCCGTGTGCGTCTTGATCCACTCGCGGATCTCGGACCGCGTGGTCGCTTTGTAGGTGTCGTTGTCGTCGCACCTCACCAGCAGCACCTTGAGGTAGGGCGTCCTGCGCAGGCCGGGGATCTGGTGTCTGCGTTCCTTCCCAGCTGGTGGGCGTAGCGAGGCGGCTGTGGGCTCCACCTGCTCCGAGGAGCCTGTCCTGCCGCCCACGGCGGCTGTCTGAAAGCCATCGTCGCGGGTGGTCGGCGCGGCGGTGTCGGGGCCCGGGGTCTTTGGGTTCGGCGAGGAGAGAGGGGTGAAGATGGCCGAGTAGTCGACGCCGGCGGGGACGAGCTCGACGTGAAGGGTGTTGATGGAGCGTAGTGGGCCGGCGTGCGACTGCCAGTTGAGGTCGCGCAGCGGGAGCCGGGGGATCAGGCCCGGCGCAAGCAGCTTGTAGACATCGTGGGGATCGAAGTACTCGACTGAGAAGAAGAAGGTCAATTGAGGCGCGCTTCTTCATGGGGACGGGCTCGGAGGCTACCTGTCACTTTGGATGTTGAGAATGGCTGTTCCATGCTGGACAGCGCTGGGCGGGTCTATGACATGACCCTCGTTGAGCTGTCAAGAGGACGAACACCGGTTGGAGACGGCGAGTTGGAGTTGCTGCATCATCAGGGGCAGTTACAGCGCCAAGAGCGCTACATTGGCGGCTCTCACCGCCTGAACCCTGCAGCTTGCCCACGTTTACCGGACTCGGCCCGTTTTGGGACTAGCGCGGGGCAGACGTGCGACCCCTGGCAGCTACCCCACCATCAGATGTCGCAGTGGCGGGGTGCCCTGTCGCGATTTCAGGTCCCTGAACATTTTCATCTTTGCGACAGCCGGGCCTTTTCGAACCACTGATGAGAGAAAAAACATAAGAGAGTTGATATCTTCTGTTTTCTCCTGAACTAATCTCCAACCCCAGTTCATGATTTTATTTTTACCATGGCGACACTCCAGGCCATCAAGTACTCGCGGGGCAAGCTGTTAGTCTTGGACCAGCTGAGGCTGCCCCACGAACACCACTACGATGAGGTGAAGACGGCCGAGGAGGCGTTCGACTGTATCCGGTCCATGAGGGTGCGGGGTGAGTTGGATTTCACGGACGACATGCTCAACTTGCGACTGACAATTCCAGGGGCACCGGCGATCGCCATCGTGGCCGCGCTGGCCCACGCCGTTGAGCTGCACAACGGGGACTGCTGTGAGTGTTGAAGAATCTGTCCTGGAGATGCCTTCACTAACACCGCCAGCCGCAACAACACCCGAAGAGACC
Source organism: Chaetomiaceae sp. PF1801 (assembly GCA_023628475.1). Lineage (NCBI taxonomy): Eukaryota > Fungi > Ascomycota > Sordariomycetes > Sordariales > Chaetomiaceae > Chaetomiaceae sp. PF1801. The sequence goes on from JAMAKQ010000085.1 coordinate 22,449, forward strand.
ATCGCCTACATCGACTCGCGCCTCGACTACCTCAAGGAGAGCCGGCCCACCGCCGTCGACCTCTCCAACGCCATCACGCTGCTCAAGCTGGCCGCGCGCGCCGCCAAGCTCGAGGGCCTGGCCCACCCCGAAGCCAAGGAGGCCATCCTCAACTCGTACATCGAGGCCGCCGAGAACATCCTCGCCAAGGACCTCGAGAACAACACATCCATCGGCTCGCACGGCGCCGCCTGGCTGCAGCAGCAGTACAACGCCACGCCGGACCGCCCGCTCTCAGTGCTCACGCACTGCAACACCGGCTCGCTCGCGACCTCAGGCCACGGCACGGCCCTCGGCATCATCCGCAGCCTGCACGCACAGAACCTGCTCAAGCACGCCTACTGCACCGAGACGCGGCCCTACAACCAGGGCAGCCGGTTGACCTCGTTCGAGCTCGTCTTCGAGGGCATCCCGGCCACGCTCATCACCGACAGCATGGCGGCGGCGCTGTTTGCGCTGCACCGCGAGCGCATGAACATTGGCGCCGTCGTCGTCGGCGCCGACCGCGTCGTGCGCAACGGCGACACGGCCAACAAGATCGGCACCTACCAGCTGGCCGTGCTGGCGCGTCACCATGGTGTCAAGTTTGTTGTGGCTGCGCCCACGACGAGTATCGACCTCGAGACGGAGACGGGCGCGGGTATTAAGATTGAGGAGCGCAAGCCTGAGGAGCTGACGCAGATTAGCGGTGCCGTGGTGGGTGAGGATGGGAAGGTTGATACCAGCCGGACGGCGAGGGTGGCGATTGCCGACCAGCGGATTGGCGTGTGGAATCCGGCGTTCGATGTCACGCCGCACGATCTGATCGATGCCATTGTCACGGAGCGGGGGACGGTGGTCAAGGGGGCGGATGGGAAGTTTGACTTTAGCCAGGTGCTGCCCGAGAGGTGGCGGTGGTAGGCCGAGGTTGAAGTGAGCTCTTGCTTCTCGATTGCGATTTTGACTCTGAATAGACAGCCTCATATAGAGCCAGCATCAAGCTGAGTCGTCGAAGGCGACTTTGGTGGGTGAGGTGAGGTGAACGACAGTTAGCGGCCAGCTCAGGGCTTGGCGGTTGCTGGGCCAAATGCGGCAGCTCCGCTCGGGATGAGCTCATCGGCCCCATTTTAGACGGCAACGGAGTTCCTCTCATCACATACCTTATCCCTTTCCATCCGTATTCCGAATCGACGAGGAGGAGAATCCCAAGATGAAGCTCACATCACAGCGCCTGCTGCTCATCAACGCCCTGTGCGCTCCAACCTCAGCATCCCTCTCCCTCAACGATCAACTCCCGCTGAGCTCTTCTCCCTCCTCCACTTCGAACAGCCACGACGTTCCCTCCTACCGCGTCCCGCTCCTAACCCTCCACCGCGACCTAGTCAACATCCCCTCCATCAGCGGCACCGAAGCCGACGCAGCCCTCTTCCTCGAAAAAGCCCTCACCGCGCTGAACTACACCGTCACTCTCCAACCCCTCCCCCGCAACACCACCAACAATGACAACTCCAACAACCCGCCCCGGTACAACGTAATCGCCTGGCCACGCCTTAACTCCATCCCCCACACCCCACTCCACAACCGCGTCCTCATAACCTCCCACATCGACGTCGTCCCGCCCTACATCCCCTACGCCCTCAACTCGACCATCATCCCCCCCTCTCTCCCGCTCAATTTCTCCACCTTCCACCCGTCCACACTCATCTCAGGCCGCGGGTCAGTTGACGCCAAGGCCAGCGTTGCAGCGCAGATCACTGCTGTCACCTCCCTTTTGAACTCTGGTGCGATCTCAAAGGAGAGTGTAGCATTGCTGTATGTAGTGGGTGAGGAAGCGGGGGGCGATGGGATGAGGTATTTCTCTTCGGCGCTTAACAACCCCAACGGAGGCAAGCAGCAGAAGTTGAAAGCGGCTGTGTTTGGCGAACCGACAGAGGGGAAACTAGCCTGCGGCCATAAGGGGATCATGTCTGCTACTGTCATCGCGACGGGTAAGGCGGGGCATTCAGGGTACCCCTGGCTGGGGAAGTCTGCGACGGCTGTTTTAGTTAAAGGGTTAGATCGGCTGTTGGATGCGGATCTTGGGAAGAGTGAGAGATATGGGAATACGACGGTGAATGTCGGGGTGATTGAGGGCGGGGTGGCGGCGAATGTGATTGCCAAGGAGGCGAGGGCGAGGTTGGCGGTGAGGGTTGCGGTTGGGGAGCAGAGTACTGGGGCGAAGATTGTGGAGGGGAGGATGAGGAAGGTTTTGGAGGAGGTGGATGCCGAGGCGTTGAGGTTGGAGGTTGGAGGGGGGTATGGGCCGGTGGAGTGCGAGTGTGATGTTGAGGGTGAGTTACCTATATCATGTCCTGTGGTGTCTTGAGAGAAAGGGGCTAATGAGTACAGGTTTTGAGACGACGGTTGTCAACTACGGCACGGACGTGGCCAACCTCGAGGGGGACCACGTCAGTTATCTGTACGGGCCGGGCAGCATCCTCGTGGCGCACGGCGACGACGAGGGGCTGACGGTGAAGGAGCTGGAGGATGCCGTCGAGGGCTACAAGCGGCTGATCAGGCATGCGGTTGAGGCGTCATGATATCCTGTCTCTACATTGCGAGTTTAGGTCCAAGCATCCAGATGGCTGACCCTAACTCCCCACCGCACTCAACCAAGCCGGCCTCTCCCCCCTCATCGCCAGCCCCATCTCCACCACATCACTCACCAACCTCCTCCCCTCCCCCCTCCCCCCCTCCACCAACGCTGCCCTCGCCTTCTCAACAACCCTCACCGTCCTAACCGGCACCGCCATCGCACTATCCACCTCACTCAGCCCAGGCTCGCCCATCACCGCCAGCGCCGTCAGCCCAAAACACGCATGGTACACGTCGGGCGGCCCGCCGGGGTGCTTGCTGAACCCGCCGATGCGGTGGGCCATCTTTTCCAGCAAAAACCGGCGCGAGGCCGGCCAGTCGAGCAGCTCCCTGTGTCCCAGGTTGGCCAGCGCCGCGCCGACCCACCACGTGTAGCACGTGTCGGCGACCTTGTTGCAGCGGCCGTTGCAGGCGACGTGGCGCGTGTTTTGGGAGAGGGAGAGGTCGGCGAGGTGGGAGGGGAGGAGGAAATTGTCTTCGTCTTCGTCTTCGGAGTTTTCTGGGTTAGGGGGCTCGAGGTAGACGAACTGGCGCGAGGCGAGCCAGTGGATTAGGCCGGGCATGTTGCGGATGCTGGAGTGGAGGGTGGGGCTGGGGTGGGCGGCGGTGCTGTTGGTGAGGGGGCGGTCGAGCAGGGAGAGGGCGGCGATGGCGCAGAAGGCGTAGCCGGCTGTGAGTGTTAGTAGAAAGAATGATAAACAGAACTGGAGGGGAGACAATACCATGCGGCTCCTCCGCCGAGCTGCCCGCAAAGCCGCCGTCGTAGGTCTAGCCAGTCAACACCACACACAATCACACCTAGGTAACCCGGAAAACGCACCTGACTCCTCAGAATATACCTCCTCAACCCCTCCACATCAAAATCCTCCACCCAGCCTTTCTCCCCCTCCCTCACACCGCCCCTCAACATCCACCGTATCATCGCAGCAATATAACAATACCGCATGTCATACCCCCCGCCAATAAACCACCCCTTTCCAGGCAACAGCTTCAACACTTCCCCGAAACTCCCATCCTCCCTCTGCAGCCGCCTCAGCCACTGCAGAGTCTGCACCCTATCCACCCCGGCAAACGCACCACTCTCATCATCCTCATCCGCCAGCAGCGCAAGTAATTGCAGCGCGAACACGGTAGCAGGCAAGTTCGCCAGCCCGGAGGCTTCCCTCCCCTCCTCAGCGCCCGTCTCACGCTCACAGGATTCATACCCCTTCACAGGGAAAAGGAGAGTCGAAGTAGACGCGAACCCGCCGCCTGGTTGTTGATGCGACAGAACCCAGCGGCGGAGTTTGGGGCGGTCTTGAGGGGGGATGAGCGGTGGTCTTTGAGAAGAGGAGGACGATGACGAATCGGGGGTGAGGATGGCGATCGAGTTGATGATGAAGTAGGCCAGGGCCATGCGGTTGCCGTCGTTGGAGAGGTAGTGCACGGGTAAGGGAGCGTGCAGGCACATCTTCCAGTATTTGAGGTGGCGGTCGATGTCGAGCGTGGGCTCGGGGGGTTGGGGGGTGTCGGTCATTGTTGCGGTACTGAGATCGCTGGTGTGAGGGAGTTGCTTCCAGTATCCTGTACTGCTGGGTTTTTGATGTCGGTTTGTTTTGTTTTCTTTTTAGCCAGGCAGTCTCGATCTGTTTCTGTTGGGAGATTGTTTCCAAGAAAATCTGAATCGTTAGTCGAGCCCTCAACAAGGCCGCCTCATGTTTTCAACTCGTGAGCTGAGCATCCCGATTCCCGACAACAACCCTGGTCGACGACTCGACGTTTGACAGCGGGAGCTCCCGCCACAAGCCCCGCGCTTTAACGCGAACCGTGGCTGGTGTTTCCGCCCTGAACGCAGGGCAACCAATCGTAAACCCTTGTCTATCGACGTGGCCGATAAGGCATGCTCGTGAGCACCTTGCTGTCCCACCCCTGTCCTGGTTTCCGCTGGAATCCAAAACCGCAACAAACCCAGAGACTCTTCCTCCCTGCGATACCTCGCAACTCCCGAGAACAAAGACCAAGGAAGCCCGACCAGTGGCATTTATGAGCCAAGCAGTAAACCCGGACATCCTGCGCGTGACACAAACCTACACAAACCTACTCACCTTCGTCCCCCGAAAGCGGCCGCAGCGAGCCGCGTCCCCCCACTTCAGGTCCGCCCTGGTTGCACCGGCTGCCATCTCAGCCTCAGGCGTCACAGCCGCCAGGGAGAAGCCAGTCTCCCCAGTATAACCACGATCTCGAGCTCTACTCTCCATGACACCACCGTAAACCTTCGCCGTAACGACACAACCATGGCGCTCATATCCGCCCGCACGATCCTCACCTCGCTCTGCCTCTTCCACATCACGCTCGGCTTCTTCTTCCTCACCAACCCGGGCACAATAGCCGACCAGGCCGTCGTCTACCTGCTCGGCGAGTCGATGGGTCTGGTACGTCCCCTTCACCTTGTCTCCTTTCCTCCCAACATCAGCTAATAACCCAAAACTTCCAGCCTCACTCCCGCTCCTTCGAAACACAGTCCCCCGCCCTGGCCTTCCTCGCCGTCATCCTCGGCATGTTTGGCCTAACCGACCTCGTCACTCTGTCTCTACCCGACGAGATTTGTCTGGTGCACTACTGGGGAATGCAAGGTACATATCTCCACCTTTCCCTTCTCCCCTTTTTACCTCTTCACCCCTTCATACCCCCTTCCCATATCTCCCCCCCCCCCCCCCCCCTTGAAAGATCGCTAACGCAACCTCCCTTCTATAACTAGCCCCCCTCCGTCTAACCCTAACATTCCTCCTCTCCCTCTACACCTTCTTCTTCTCCCCCTCCTCCCCCTTCTTCTCCTCCTCCTCCCCCTCCCACCCCAACACCTCCTCCTCCTCCTCCTCCTCATCCCGACTCAGACACCCCACCGCCCCCCACTTTCCCGGAAACGGAAACGGAAACGGAAACGGAAACGGAAACGGAAACGGAAACGGCAATGGATACGATCCCTCCTCCTTCGGCTGGGGCGGCGACGCCCTCAAGAACCGCGTTTTCTTCACCTTCATGTTCGTCGAGACCATGAGCTGGTTCTGGGTGTGGGTGACGCTGCAGGAGGAGAGGCGGGAGGTGTTGGCTAGGAAGGCGGCGCGGCGGAGGAGTAGTTCTTCGGGGCATTTTGGTCGTTAGATGGTTGTCATTTCCGTTCTCCTTGTTGAAGGGTGGATATCCGCAAGGGACGAAGCGTGGTGAGGCATGGGGGTTGTCGGTTGAGGTTGTGGTTTTGGTGGGTTTGGGGGTTATCAGCCTTCTACATCAATTTTCCTTTACTGCTTTCTGGCTTTGGAGTATGGCTTGCATGGGCGGATGATACCAGCACAGCGGGCAACGTGCCAGGAGAGGGCAGAGTTACTAGGTAGCCGGCGTTGCATCATTCTTCTCCGTACATTTATCGAGATTATTTACCAACTACATGCTATCTCAACCATCATTTTCCATTTCTATACTCTATACCCCTAACATCTCCCATCCTACCTCCCACCTACTCCATCCTAACCATCCCCCACCCCTTCACTCCCTCCCTCCAACTCTCCACCACCCGTCCAGCCCACTCATCCGCCGCCGCCCGTCCCCCAACAACCTCCTCCACAACCCTCCCCACCCCACCATCCCCTTCCCCATCCTCCTCCTCATCAAAAACCAATCCAAGCAACCGATCCAACCACCCCGCCTCGCCAAGCCCCTCCTTCAGCTTATGCACACATCCCTTGACCTCAACAGCCGCCTTCCCCCCGATTTCGGTCAAAACCTTCATCTCGGCAATGACATCGCGGTGGAGCCCCGACCGGCCGCTCCTATCCCTCGCTAGCTCCTTTTCGTGGAAGGACAGCACAAAAGCAGCGCTGTGCTTGATCGCCAGCGCTGTGTCGCGTACTGCTGAGAGGTGCGGCATTTCCGTGAGGTGGAGGCAGGCGGGCGGGAGGTTCTTGTTTTTAGTGTCTGTGGGAGAGAGACTGAAGAACCCCGTGCGGAGGGAGGTGAAGGCGGATTTGATGGACTGGGTTAGCAGGGAGAGGGTTTTTGGGACGGGGTCGGAGCGCGGAGTGGAGAGGGCTATGAGCAGCGCTGCGGCGAGTAGAGACAAAACGGTGTAGTAGGTTGTTTCGGGCGCCGTGAGGCGGGTGGGGGTGATGGGGAGGTGGAGGAAGTCGGTTAGAGAGTTGCTCAGGCGGGAGAGCGTCTCGAGCGTGTACTCGCGGTCGCGGAGGGCGACTTCGGCGGTTTTGGAGGGTTTGTAGTCCTTGGGGGGCTTGTAGTGGAGCAGGTCGAGGTACTGCTCCGAGAGGAAGGCCAGGTGGGCGCGTTCGTTCTGGGGTTGTTAGTGACTGGAGGTTGGGAGCTGAGGAACGGCTTACCGAAAGTCCGGGCCCGAGCCGGAGATACTCGTGGATCGGCGGCCCGTGGACGCTCTCGAGGTTCGGGAACGGGCCGTAGTCTGTCTTGTTCACGAGGACCGTGTCGTCGTTGATGTTTTCTGGCACGTCAGCTAGCCCACCATCAATGCGGCCACGAAACTCACCAGTAAGCATATGCGCCTCAATCACGACGTCAATCTTTCCACCGTAGCACCTCGTCGCCCGCCTCTCCTCCACCAGCGTCATCATCACAGTGCAGCTCCGGCGCAGGTTGTCGTCGAACTCGGTCATGTCGAGGATGCTGGTGTAGCTGCCGGCGGCAAAGGCGTCCCAGATGCGCACGGGCGACCGGTCGCCCAGGTTGTGGCTGTAGAAGCTGCGCAGCGGCTCCATCAGGGGGCGCGTCCCGTGAAACAGCCCGGGCGAGAGCGACGATATCCTGTCGAAGAACAGCGGGCTGAGGGAGTCCTGGATGGTCCGCTTGACGTCCAGCTGCGTCCAGAGCTGGTAGGCGTACGAGGCGCAGCCGAGCAGCAGGTACAGCTGGACGAGCAGCAGCCGCAGCTCGGTGTCGCCGGGCGTCGCCTTCAGCTGCGTGTCGAGGAGCAGCACGGCCTGCAGGAACAGGCCGGGGTCCACGTCTTGCCAGAGCGCATGGCCTGCTTCCGGTGCCCGTGGCCGCAACCCAGACAGTTTGAGCAGGGAGGTGCCCATGACGAGGGTGAGGTCCAGACAGGGGTCCTTGTCCAGGCGGGGGATGGCATCCAAGATGTCCTTGTCTGCGGATATTTGCTTGTAGGTATTTGAGGCATCGACAATGAGCTTTTTGAGGCAGCACTCGCACGGAAGCGAGGCTGGGCTGCTGCAGAGTCGGCACTGAAATGGCTGTCGGGCTTCCCCGTCGTCAACAGAGGGCTGGGGTGTGAGTGTCTGCGGACATGTTGAGAGCAGATAGCGCAGCTTGCACTGCAGGGCGTGCAGGACGGTCTTCCTCGCCTTGTCGGCGTTCTGCAGCTGTCAGTGATCTGGCGATACTCGACACCAGAACGACGTACCTCATCCAAAATCTTTGGCACAACATCCTCCATCAAGCTCCTGACCTCGTCGAAGCTCAGCTCGGCCACGTAGCCCTTGATGTCGTCAAAGGCAGACAGCCGCTCAAAGTACTGGTCCAGGAACAGGCCGAGCTGGACTACCCTTGGTGACAAGCCCGAGCTGTCGTGGTTCGGGTTCAGGGCCGCGGCGGGCAGCCGGAAGGTGGTCTCAAGCAGGGCCAGGCTGAGGTTCTTTTTGTACATGGCGCTCGCCGTGTCCTTGAGGTCGATGTACCGTTTCAGGATGGCCTGGACCTCGCCAAGTGCGCTGCAAAGCGTTGGTGAACTGTCAAGAGGCAAAGGGGGACATGAGACGTACCTGTCGGAATCGGCCACCTTGCTGGCAGCCGCCGCAAACTTCCTCCATATTTGCAGGTCGCAAACAAAGAAGGGAGAAGTGGCGCCGTCCAGACCAAGTGTCAAAGCCTCGCGGCAGAGGTTGTAGATGAGCTCCCACTCGCCCCAGGTCTCGAGGGCGTCGAGTCCCTCACACAGCAGAAGTTTGCGTCCCTCCCTCAGCTGGCTGATGGCGCCCAGCTTGGGGCTCTTTAACCGGGAGACGTACTCCTCCTTGGTCCCGTGGCTCCGCAGCACGCGGTAGTAGAGGCAGACCTCTTCCTCGGTGAGGAGGCCCCTGTCTGTGGCTTCCAGTTTTGCGGACTGAGAAGTCAGGGCGAGTTCAAAGGGAAGAAGGGAGCTACGTACATTTTCTGTCAAGTCAGCAGCCCGCTCGAGCTGCCTGACGGCCAGCAGACTGTAGACCTTGCGGCTTGCATCGGTGCACTGGGGACTGATCTGTCCATGTCAGGCTGAGCGGTGCGGTAGGTGACAGGGGGCTTACTGAAAGCAGAAAGGTGAGGGTGATGTTCCAGAACATGTAGCGGCGGTCGGCCGTGTTGGCATACGCCTTGTCCAGGCTGGTGGCGATCTAGGACATGTGAGCGACCAGAATGCTGTAACAGTCCAGAGTGAGCGCGTACCTGCTGGGCGCTCACAAGATCCCACTTCTCAAGACAGGCCTGGAGACACTGGAGGGCCAGGGGGCTGCCGGGGTTGGCCTTGGCCCAGCGGGCCCTCAGAGGGCCCAGGGTGTCGGCATACTCGACCTCGTAGTCGAAGAAGTCGCGGCAGGCCCACTCGTAGAGCTCGATGGTGTCGATGTCGGGCGTTTTTTTGCTCTTGATGAGGTCGTCAATGGCGACCAGCACGCCGCACTTTTCGACGGTGCCGTCGAGCTGGGCCTCGGCGCACATCTTGATGGCCTGGAAGAGTCATGAGTTTCAAGTCATGGAAAGTATACCGATAACTACACACCTCATAGTAAGGGTCCTTGAGGGTGGCTGCCCTCTTGGCGGCGAGGCGGATGACGGTGTTCCAGTTGCCATCGCTAAAGGCCGTCTGCAGCTGGACGTCGACGCTGCTTTTGAGGGCCGGCCGGCCATACCTGTATGAGGACATGGTGTGAGGAAAAGCTGAAGGCTAAGAGGTGCAGGTCAAGACGGGTAGGTCTGCGCGCAACGTGGGGGAGGGGTTGGCAGGGGCAGATGCACCCCGGTCCTCACTCCCGCACTCAATATCAGCGACAGGCGATGAATTGGGTTGTGTCTTTTCTGCGCCTCCTCGACTCTGTGAGCCCAATGCGCGATGCCCGGCTGTCGATACCGGCGACCTGTACCAATGAGTTGTCCGTTTGGCCGAATGTGTTGCGGTTGGCAGCATCGGCCTCGGTGCCAATTTGGCGGGGTGAATGTTGAACCGTGGCCTGTGCGCGCGACCCCACCTCCACCGAGAAGCTCCACCAAGGTGAGGCTTCCGCCGGGCAGTCGTCCCGAGGATATCGTATTCCAGCTTCAAGATGAAGATGCTCCCAACCTCCAATGCCTGCCAATTCCCATCGATTCGCTTCCCGACTTGCCGACGAAATGGTGATAAGAAGATACAAATATCTACAAGTATTGTTCACCAGAAAACGCGTCGTGCATCCTTCCCGTTGATTGCTCCCGGACCATTACAGGAATCGGCGCTGCCTGGCTTTCCCCCGGCGGACAATGTCGAAGCCGAGCCGCCTGACAATGTCGAAGCCGAGCCGCCTGACAATGTCGAAGTCGAGCCGCCTGACAATGTCGAAGCCGAGCCGCCTGTAGACGGTCACCGCGGAGCCGTCGCGTTATATATGTCGTAACTGCTGGGTATCAAAAGAAGCCCTTCTTCTCCAGCTTTCTCCTCTCAATCTGTTCGCAGGGTCTAGTCAGCGGCGGATCGGAGGGAAGGGGAGTCGGCAACCCATACCCAAGCCTTCTTGCAATCCCGGTATGCCCTGTTGAATCCCGCCATCAGAATATGTTCTCCAGACTCGATCGGACGGGTATTACTGACTGGAAGTAATCCGAGCACATCTGCCTGTCGCCCCCATTGCGATGCAGACACCGGATGCTCCGCGCGGCGGCCTCCTGGCATGGGTCGAGGAATTCGCTTCGGTCCTTGCTGTTGCGCCGAGCAGGTTAGCAATGCGAAGCGCGAAGTCAACAGGGGTGAGCTTACTCCTCAAACTTCTGCTTTGTCTCCTTGTTCCAGGGACCGGCCTCGCCATTTGCCGTGGACGCCATGATTGCAGGTCACCTGGGACTGTGCATAGGGAGCGGTGCAGTCGCGGTGATCCGGAAAGTGCCGGTTGAATTGTGGATGAAAGCAGACCCGACGATCGAGTTCCGACGTCAGTTGCCAGGAACAAGTGTTGCGCACGGACCATATCGACTTGGGTGCCCTGTCAACCGCCCCCTGAGCGAGCCCCTGAGAAATGTCAACACAAATACCTAGAGGACCGATCTCTTTGCAAAAGCACCTCACCGCGTCACATAAGTTTTGGAGAATGATGGTAATCCTGATTGTGGATGGTGAAGACATTAACCTAGGTTTGAAGATACCCAACTCAGTCCTTGGTCCCTCAAGGTCCCTTAGACTGCCTGCTTCAGCGCATCACTGCTCTGGGAGTCGAGCTTTTGGAGCTTTCTGGGCTGTTTCGGTAAGGTGGGTAACGAGCATTCACCTGTTCACGGAGCTCAACTCTGATTTATGCAAAACAGGAGGAGTCAATCAGTCATTACCAACTCTACGGCTCAAAGCCGTTCTTCATCCTGCTGGCACCTGGCTGTGAAGCTTAACTCAGCTTCACCTTGTTCACTCGGGAACTCTACTCCTTTGCCATGTACAAGCATGGAGACATTTGTTTCTTGCTCAACTTGAAAGTTTTGTTGGTGCGAATGCCATCCCATCTGTTTACCAGCCCAGTCTCGGCAGCCGGCTCTCCCTCTCCTGGCCACACACTTTCTGCTCAACACTCCCACCAAATTTCGCCAGTTGTCGCCACAGCGACCTGGGGTTCGTGGGGGATCATTTTCTCCTCACCAATTTTTCTTCTTGAAAATTTCTGGTCCACCTCTTCCTTATCCTTCCAACTCTTAGACCTGCACTGCTGCAACTCTGCAAGTGTGAGGCTGCGACTCATCCAGTTTCCTCGTGGCCCGCTCGCAGGGAATACCTACCCCAAGTGTTTTGCTTGCATACGCATCTCCATTTCCTCTATTCCTCCTCGCTGCCGAAAACTTATCGGCTGTCTTTTCGCAACCTTTCCCCGTCGCTTGACGAACCGCGACTCTCTCTCGAAACGACCGACAATCTCCGAGGCAACTGGCGAGCCTCTCATGGAAGTCTAGATGTCACATCGCGGCTAGCTATGGCACGAAAGAAAAAGCGGCCATCTCAGATTACAGTACGCAATATTCGCCTTCCGCCCGACGATTTTCAAAGTGATGTGACTGACACTTGCAAAATTCAGACTCCTCCGCAGGAAATCGCAAACAACAATGGCGTCCAACTCGGCACTTCCCACAATCCGGTGGCCTTTCACTCCCTTCTGGGAGCTGGACGGTTTCGACTTCAGCATGGTCCCGGCGCACTATTCTCCGGGCGTAGCCCATCCTCTCCATCAACGGACTTTCACCACGGGCATCTCACACCCGAAGCATCCGTCAATATCGGAGTACTGCCGGATGGTGGCAAACAATGTCGCTGTCCAATTTCGGGCAATGCTCTACGACAAGGATGCGTATCCCTCCCCAAAGTTTTGGACCCGAGTCCGAGACTGCGGCCTCCGCCTAGGCACTCGAGAAGCCGAGGTCCTTGGAGAACTGTTTGTTCAAGCTCGAAGGGCGTATCTGCAGAGCAGAGGAGATTGCCCCAATGAGCCCGCGAGACTGGTGGATGAGTGGATCGCGTTTCTGGACTCGGGCTCAGCAGCCGCAGGGTCTTCTGCGCAACCGCTAATCAGAAAGCCCTGGCATATCAGATTTCAGGAGTGGAATGCAATGGTACGGAGGGGCGAGTTGATGGACCGTGGGTACGCCTTGGCACAACAAGCCGCTTCCACCAGCGACGCACCGTCGATGAACATCTGGCCTTCACAACAGCCCCCGGGGCATCCGTTGGGACGGGAAGGCCATTCCCCTGATCTTGTTGTCAAGAGGGAGGAAGACCAAGAGCAGCTAGATGACGCTTCGGCTGCGGAGCTTCACTCGACCAGATCCCAGAAGTCCCTCTCGAAGCGCAAGAGGAAGCAGAACGAGAGCCCCAGGGCATCTCGCTCTCGTTCAACCAAGCGCCGCGCGAGAAAGCATCGCGAAACCGACGAGCCAGCCCAGCACGAGTTGCAGTCCCTGAACTTATCGTCACCCCCGGCTGAGGAACAGCATCCAGACAACCTCAATCCGCTGGCCCCGGCAGAGCATGAAATGGCCCCGCCAGAGCATGAAAGCACTCCCCCGCTCGAGTTAATCGATTCACCGCCCATTTGTCGGCAAGTTAATGGAGGACACAAGTCCACCAAAACCCGGGTCGCAGAGTGCGAAGAGGCCTTGGCTTACCATATTAAGTTGATCCATGGCCACGACTCCAGATTATCGACTCAGGAGGAGCTGACGACCCAGCACACCGCCGACATCGAGAACCTTGAGTCCCGCCTCAAGTCCGTCGAGGAGGCTCAATCACTCCAGCACGACGCCTCCTCCATCGCAGAGGCCAGCGTGCAGCAACCGGGCCAAGAGACGGACATCGATGGGCTTCGGGAATCTGTTTCTCACCTGACAGAACGGCTCAAGAACCGGGAATCCTACATCCGCGCTGAGGTGAAGAAACAATTGACCGACGTCCACGCCCCGCTCGAACAGGAACAGAAGCGCCTCGACAAGTGTCTCGACAAGATCCGCGACGACCTGGCAACGCACAAGGTCCGCATCGAGGACTGCAAGAAGGCCGTTAGCAGGCGCATCAAGAAAGCCAAGCAGCAAGAAGCAGACCTCAATGACGCCGTTTCATCGCTGAAGAGGCATCGGGCGCGGATTACCAAACTCACCACTCGCGTGACGGATCTCGAGGAGAAACTCGCCGGCAAAAACACCGCCCAGGCCGACTCAGAGGAGCAAGACGAGAACGAGGGGGACTCTTCCCAAATTGAGGACCGCCTGACGAGTCTCAATGAGCGGATCGCCGAGCTGGAGAGGAAACAGGAGACGGTGATTGACAAGATGCTCCAGCGCCTCGACACTCTTGAGAGCGGCCGCGCGACGCTGGAGAAACAGGTTGAGGAGCATGGAGCCCGCCTGACGAAGCAAGAGCAGGAGACGCGCTCGACGAAAAACGAGCTCACCAACATGCAATCGCAGCTGCGGAACACCACTCAAGCCGTTCCCTCGGTTCCTGGTACCTACACCGACTACTATCGGACCTCGCCTCACAACCGTCATCATCAGGGTGGCCAGATGTCGGGTCATCACCATCATCCAGGTGGTCAGAACTCAGGTCATCACCATCAGGGCGGTCAAACGTCGGGTCACCATCACCAGGGTACTCGTCGTTAAACGACTCTTTATTTTGGCCATCTCAAGAAGGCCATCATCCTCGCTATGAGGTCCCCGTTGGGGAAAGGGAAACGAAGTGTACAATCCAACCCTGGTTTGTTTCCTAGCGCGGAACCTCTGACATGGGTCCTGGTTGTGATATCCAGGACTCAACAGAGAGCACAGCAACGCACGAATAAAGCAAGTAAATGAAAGGCATTATATCAAAGCTCTAGTATTTACCTACCTTTTCGCATCGAAAAAGCGTAGTCTGGTTGTGAAGGTCCAGGTTGTAAATTCGGAAAAGACCCTTGCCTAAGTCCCGCGCTAGGAAACAAACCAGGGTTGGATTGTAGGAACCTTGTATTATATCTCTGGATCCACTCACTAGTGGTCGCCGATGGGACCACAGGCTTTGCTTTTTAGACTTGACCATGTCTTGGCTTCGACTGCAGAATGGCGATGACGCCATGCGTTATTTAGCCCCAGAAGGGGCATCATGTCAGATTAGGTAGTAACACGGAATGGACACTGCCTGATTTCACTGACTCCTTGCCGCGGACGTTGTGCGTGATGTGTTGTGTGCCTGTTGTTCTCAGAAAGAAATGAAACGGGGAGCGAGTTTGCCAGGGCCTTACCGAATCCCATTCTCCCCGGCTGGCGGCTAACAGACCGTCCTCAGCCCTCACCTCCATGCTTGATCAAGTAGGTAACCGACCCGTTGTAACTCCCAGGTAGGCACGCAACCTAGACGAGTCACACGAGACCTTGGGAATGACTCCAGCTCGCACCAAAGCTCGCCGTCGGCTATGCCCATGGACCTGGCTAAGAGGTCTCTCATCAACGAGCCTCGACCTCAGGCCGGCAATGCAGGAGACACGGCATACCGCCAAGTGACGGTTGCGTTTCACCAAGCCCGAGTACCACCAAGTTACTTCACAGCACAAGGGCACGGCATGGGCGTTGACATCAACCGGGCCGGCAGGACAGCAAAAAATGCACAGGCGAGCAAATCTGAAACCGCGTATCTCCCGAGTCATCGGTACCGCAGATAAAATAATAAAATAGATAAGTCCCAAAACGCCGCAAAGATAGAGAACCTTTAAAAGACCACGGTTCGCCTGCTGTGCCTCGCTCTGCTTGCTTGCTTTCTTCCACGTCCACGCTATCCACGCTCAATAGACCGACCGACCGCTCGCTCGCTCGCTCGCTTTCTCAGCACGCTCACACCACCGCCAACCCCCAGCAACAAGAAAAAGAAAGAAACCTCTACGACTCCGACCACCCCATCCCCATCCACACCAAACTCCCCAAAAACGACGCCAGCACCACGGCCGTGACAATCGCGGCCCCCGCCCGATCCCCCGCCGTAATCTCCTTCGGCGGCGCCACCCCCTTAAACCTCTCCCCGGCATTCGGATCCCCCTTACTCGTCCCGCCCGTGGTATTCGTCAACGGGCCATTAATCACCTTCTCCTGATCAATCAACAGCGTCGACAGCGCCGCCAGCGCACTCATCTCCTGGCCCGCGGGCCCATTCGCCACATCGCCGTCATACTCGCCCGTATTCCAGCGGAACCCGCACGTGCCGTCCGACAGACACGACGAGACACAGCCCGCGGTGGAGGTGCGCAGGGTCTTGACGATGGCGTCGCGCGTGAAGGGCGCCACGACGGCGGCGGTCGCCAGCGCGCGGTGCATGTACCCCTTGAAGGAGTGCTGGTCGACGTTGCACTGCACGCGGTCGTCGAGCTCGCAGGCGCGCTCGACCATGATGCCCTCGGGGAAGAAGTGCTCGAGGGTGCGGTTGACGAGGCCGGTCGTGCGGGCGCGCCATTTCTCGCGGTCGGCGCCGGTGGTCTGGACAACAGTCAGCCAAGCCGTTGGGGTTTGGAGGTTACAAAAAATGGAAGAGAGAACGTACATAGTTGAACATGATGGCGGCGCCGTGGATCAGCATGGCGGCGTTGGCCGAGAACTGCACCGGGTTCAGGTCGGTGCAGTTGTAGGGAATGTGCCCGCCGTCGAGCACGTTGAAGTCGTCGGTGATGTAGCCGACGCCGTGCATCCAGTCCCAGGCGGTGTCGACCCACTTCGCATACGTGGAATTGTCCGTGTAGCGGGCCAGGCGCGAGGCGAGGTTGAGGAAGACGGCGTTGGCGATGGTGTTCTTGTAGTCGTAGCCGCCGTTGGTGCTGACGACCTGCCAGCGCAGGCCGCCGTTGCAGTCCTGCTTCTCCCAGCGGGGCGCCTGCGTGTTGAAGACGGCCTGGGCGAGCGCGAGCCACTGCGGCTGGTCGGCCGGCGGGTTCGGGAAGTTGACCTCGGCGGCCAGCATGGCGGCCATGCCCCAGAAGCCCTGGTCGTCGTTGCCCAGCGAGGCGGTCCAGTTGAGCGGCATGAAGGCGTTGACGGGCGGCTCGGCCTGGAACAGGATCGACCGCGTCGCCTCGGCGTTGTACGTGTCGTCGCCCGTGTAGAACCAGTAGTCGATGTAGGTCCCCCACATGGCGCCGGCCTGCCACCAGTAGTAGGGGCCGCCCGGCGGGGGCCCCGGGAGGATGCCGGGCGTCTTGCCGGGCAGGTATCCGGGGTAGAACGAGTACAGCTTGGCGGCGACGACCTTGGCGGCCGACTTGATCGAGTCTGCGTGGGTCGCGTGTCAGCACACCCGGCCTCACAGGCAGGACGGGGTGTCAGGGCTCGGCTCACCAGGTGAATCCAGGTTGACCTGGAGTTTGGCAGCGTCTGCAGCGCTCGCGCCGGTGGCTGCGAGCAGCAGTGCGCCGACCAGCGCGGTCGCTTTGGACGCCATTCTCCACCCCATATTATGTGCAGGCCCGGTCGAGGGGCATCGGTTGGTGGTTGAAGGAAGCGTTGGGGAGTCGTCGGGGAGTCGTCGAGGTGTCAGTCGATTATGCTCGGCAACGTTGAAGATCGGGCGCCACGGCGGAAGACCGGAAGTCGTGGGAATACGACGGGACGTGGCTCGAGGCGCGAGACCCGAGCTTTGGGGTGGTTGTGTTCATCAGATGTTGTCGGAATGTCAGCAGAGACTCCCTTCTGGCCCTCGTTCCTGACGTAAGGCCCGCTCTGTTGGCCAGGGGCGGCGGCGAGGGTCTGGATGCGGCAGTTGGGGACCCTGTTGGGTCAGACTCTACAGAAAACCCAGAACTCATTCAGTGCGTTTTCTGTTGGAGACCCTGAGTTTCAGGGATGGCGTCGGACCGGATTAGGATGGGGCTGTGCTGTGGAGCATCCCGTGGAATTGGAGCGTCGGCCAGCCTTCTCGTTGGCCCATGTGGCAGCCTCAAATACGGCAATTTCCAAAACGGCCGTAGCGTGCTCGTATTTGTGGCGGATGCGAACCAGGGATGCCGAACAACCGAAGTCTTGGCAGCAAACAAGCTTCTTTTAGGTTGACAAAGCCAACTTTGATGTTTCAACTTCAACCACAACGGCCCAACATGGCAACATGACCAAGCTCAGAGCATGCCGATGCCCCTGGCTTGAGCCAGTCTCGGAACATGGGAGCATGATACGTCAAGTCGATGAGTCGTTGGCAACCCTAGAACCTGCATTATGTCCCCGTCCCCAAGCAACGATCCTTCCTTCGGTCTTTGTTGCATAACGGTTTCCTGTCGAGTTAGGAAGCGGAAACTTCTGGATCAGAATTGTTTGTTGCAGGAAGACCACGACTTTTGTTGAAGCTCGGAGAAATGGTCAGCGCCAAGTTCAAACAGGGACTGAACATGCCCAAGTCCATTTTGGAACCTGGTGATGAAGAGAGCAACAGCTCGACTCGCGCTGGAGAACCAGAATGATGGGACTCTACTGTCCCATGCAGAATCCGCTGTGTCGTTCGTGGGAGCAGAAGTTAGTGAGGTCCCCGAGGAAGGAGACAGCTGAACAATGGCAGCCCAAGCAAAGGATAAAACCTGGAAGCACACTCGGGCCTGCCTCGCTGCGGATCTAGGTAGGTTCACCGCGAACGGCGCGAAGGAGACGCCTGAGCCTAGAGGTGCTGTATTCAGAATCTGTCGTTCTCAATGCTCAAGGGCTATCCCATGCTCAAGCTCATCCATCTTAGGTACAAGGTAGGTGAGTGATCAAAAGCAGCTGGCTGGGAACCAAGCATGATCTCGGGCCTCAAGAGGGTAAACCCACTGGCCAGTGTCTTGTGTTTACGATTTTCGAGTCTCTCCAGGCTGAAATATCGAACACTGCTGCCAGGTTTCTAACCTGACCACTATTGCTTTCCAATTCAGTGCGAAACAATACTCTCCTCCGAGTCCTCCCAAAACACAACCTTTTTTCAGTCGACTTCTTGACTCCGTTTCCGTTCTTTTCCTTCCTTCTCCAACACTCGTCACCGACTTGACGCTTGACAACTTCGCCACCATCTCTCGCCTTTCAACACCTGCAAGACCGATTGGCGTTGATTGTTGTCAGAAAGAAAACCCCGAAATTGTTTTTACTTGACTGTTTCCTGTCGTCAACCGTCAGTCTCCAGTTGTCGGCCTGGAATCGCTTCATTGAAATTGCCGCGCAGGTGAGTGGGCTGCTTCATTATCGGTATGCAAACAGACCGCAATTCCTGTTGCGATCCCGTTTCTAACAACTGTTCTTTGACAAAGCAACAAACCCTCATTGAGTTCTCATCATGGAATCCCGATTCTTCGACTCGTCCGCGAAGGCGGGATCGGCCAAGCGCGGCCACTCAGACGACTTTCAGGAATCGCCGGCCGCGAAGCGGGCGAAACGGTCCAGACGGGGCAAGAAGCGCCGCTCCAAAGGCGAGAAAGGCTCGGACGGCTATGTCGAGCAGCGGGACTGGGTTTCTTTCGACAACGGCTCTGCGCCCGGCAGTCCCATCACTCAGAAGCAGACCCCCAACAAGCCGCTCACTCCGTTTCCTCTGAAGGAGGCTCACAAGGCTCACCTCCAACGGTCGGCCGAGAAGGCCAAAGGAGAGCTGAAGAGCGAGAACAAGAAGGACGTTAGAGAGAGCGTGAAGCAGTCCGCTTCGCAGGCCAGCCCCAAGACGGAGGCCAACACCCGCAAGACCAGGACGGAGCCTGGCCTCAAGAAAGAGGCAAAGAACCCCATTGGCAACGGTAACTCTGCCACCGGGCGTTCCAAGGTCGAGCCGGGCGTCAAGAAACATCCCAAGCACCCGATCAACAACGGCACCTCCTACGTTCCAGCCGTCGCCGGACCCTCCAAGCCCAGGGTCAGGAAGGCTGCTCCATCGCCCAGGGAGCTGACTCCCCTCAGCGAAATCCTTGCTCCGGTCGACTACACCTTCAAGGCCTTCCCCAATCCGCCCCTCCAGTTTCCGCCCTTCAACACGCCCAAGGAGGCCAAAGAGACCCAAGACTCCAAAACCAAAACCACCAACGGAGTCTCCGGCAACACCCCTCCAGTCTCCGACCCCGTGAACGACACTACCACCGCAATGGACCTCGACCCCTCCTCCCCCATTCCGGAGGCAGCAATGGCCGCCCCGGCAGGCACCAAAACCCTCAAGGCCATCAACAAGCACCTCAAGGCGCTCGAGGCGAAACTCACCGGTCTCTTCCCCAGCGACACCACCACCAACAACAGCGACAACAACACGTCCTACACCACCCTCCACGACGCCATCACCCGCCTACACACCCGCCTCGACCTAGCCGAGCAGCGCGCCCAGATCCGCCACGAAATCCTCTTCAACGCGCTCGTCAAGGTCTCCTCCGACGTGTGCGCGCTCAACAACCTTGTCCAAGAACAGCACCACCAGCAGCAGCTGCAGCATGACGAGCACATGCACGTTGCTACCCTGGCTCAAAACGACACGGCAGACGACGTTATCATGACCACCAACGTCACCCCCGGACGTAATGCCGCTGGCAAGGAGAAAGAGAAAGACAAGGAGAAAGAAAAAGATAAAGAAAGGGAGATGCTACTCAAGCACAACAAGACCAAGTCGATGCAGGTGCAGATGCAGCAGGCGCGCAAGACGCTCGAGACGTGTCTGAGGATGTTTGCCGAGGACGTGAACCGGGCGGGGAGCGCCGAGGAGGTGGGGAAGTATGGGGGGCTGTGTGTGCAGTACGCGGGGGATTTGTTCAAGACTTTGGGTTGATTTCTTTCCTTTTTCTGCCCTTTTTTGTTTTTAGTTGTTTGTTTTGAGTTTGGGGTTTGGGTTTGGGTTTGGTACCTTATCTGTGGTTCAATCATTGGCATCAATGTCAGGAGACGGCAAGGTGGTTTGGGCTCAACTTGGAGCCTTGAACTGTGGTTTACCTACCTACGGTAGGTAGTAGGTTCGGTTCTGCACAGTGGTCATTCACACAGGGGTGGATGGGTATGTGTGCTGTTTTTGCTGAGGAGAGAATGCTTGGTTGCTCTTCTGGACAGCTGATTTGGAGTGCTTTGATCTGATTTGATTTTTGACTTCCTGTCGAGTCAAGGTACCTTGGGTACCTTAATGGGATCCTCCAGTTGCTGGCAAGGCGGATCAAGCACATACTGCCTTGCTTGGGATTTCGGTGTTTGTTGCTGTAGCCTCTTCACCCCGTGAACAGCGTGAACAGTCTGCTCGTGTTGTTCATGACAGATTGGCAGCCTTCCAGGTTATATTGCTGTTTGGCGCTTAAGTCTTCGGTACGTTAGGTACCTTAGGTACTCAGACAACAGGTAAGCCAGCATTGTGTCGTGTTATTCCCACCTCAGCTTCTGGCCGGGTTCGGAAAGCCTACACTCGCCCTGTGACACCAATATCCACCTTTGATTTGGAGTGCTTGAGACAGGGTTGTCCAGTCCTCATCCCTGACGGATGCAGTTCATGCAGGCCAAGAGTCGCCGTGAACACTATCGAACGCCACTGCGCCAGAGCTGAGTCCTGGCGCAAAATGACCAACAGCAAAGTCCCAGCACAATGGGTAACTACCTATATAAGCCGGATTCCATTCCTACCTTATGTAACCGGCCTTGTAGGTTCCGTGCTTCCCCAGCCAGACCAGGCCGGCGCGCTGTACGGAGTCCTACACCATAATCACTCAGCAGGGTTTCCCAACGCCGTTCGGCACGGAAACACAATGAAGAAGCGTTGGTTGTGGCCAACGGCCCCCAGGCTGTCAGCACTTGTCATCTTCCTCTGCCTCTTTTCCTGTTTCGAGCGCTCTGCCGCCGAAGTCCGGTACCGGTATCCAACTACTGCTTGCACGACGGCAACGGTCCGGGGGGAATCAACACTGTGCTGCAGCGGGGATTGTCTCGACGGGACCACCGTCTGGGACAAGTCCGGCATGTGCCGAAACTTCTTCGATGCCTGTCTCGACCCGGCCACGCCTCTGAGCTGCTCCAGCAACCAGGTCTTCACCCTCAACCACACGGATGCGGTGGATGCGGGCATCGGCCTCTGCTACATTCCGATAACCGGGTGCAGGTGGTTCTACGACACGTACACCTACAGCTGCTGCGACTGTCCCGCCGGCTTCGAGCCCGTCGCTTCGGCCTGTGCCGACAGGTTCCGCGTCTCGGCAGACCTGTGCGTCGGGTGTTCGGAGCCGGACGAGCAGCTCCAGTTCGACGCGAGCGCTTATGGCTACTACACCTGCAAGGGCCCGTCAGTGGTCTGCAAGGCCGCTCGGGCGGCTTCCAACGCCGCGTCGGCGCTGGGTCTCCTGAACACGTGGGCCAGCTCGCTCTGTGCGACCACGGACCTGAAATCTCTCGCCGTCACGCTGCTGCAGGACGCCGACGCCGTCATGGCCGCCATCGCTGACCCGAGCAACGGCGTCCTCGGGACCAAGTTCAACGCCGCCTCCGCCGTCATCAGCAGCGTACAAGCCTTTGCGCTGGGGGCGGCCATCATCGCCGGAGCCGAGGTGGAGGTTCCGCTTGCCGTTGCACTGCCGCTGATGTATACGACGGCGTGCGATGCCGCCACGAAAGCCGGAGCTGCCCTCTTTGTCGGAGGCGCCATCGCCGACGCCCTGGCCAAACTCAGCTGCCCCCCGACAAAGCGCTCCGCCTCCCCAGACCCCGAGGTCGCCACGATAATCCGGGCACCCGCCCGCCGAGACGGCGTCTACAACCCGTGCGCAGAGTTCGTGGCCCGCTTCCCTGTCGACTCCAGCTCTGTTGCCGCGGCCGACTCGGCCTGCAACGACGTGGAATCGTACGACGTCGCGTCCATCACAGACGAGACCGTCGCCTCGGCGGTCTCGACCCTCCAGCAGGTCTGCGCGAGCCTGCAGGATTCCCGCCAGATCAGCTTCATGACGGATCTGGTGAACCTGCTGGGCGCGCTGGAGGCCGCCATCCCCTACTGCGACGTCGGCGCTGCGTCTTCCAGCTCGGCCGACCCCGCAAGCAGCTCGTCTGCCAGCTCCGAGTCAGGGGCTCCCTCGAGCGCGCCGCCATCCAGCTCAGCCGATTCCTCCGGCTCAGCGGCTCCCTCGGGCGAATTGCCGACAGAGACAACCTCAAGCGCTGCGTCGGCCAGCAGCAGCAGCGGAAGCCAAAGCGACGGCGCATCGGAGGCGAGCACGCCGCAGAGTGCTTCCTCCACCGCTGCCGAGTCCTCGACGTCGACGACGCTGACCAGCCCGACCTCCACCTGGACCACCTCGATGGCCTCATCCACACCCCTTCAGAGCACTACTTCTAGTTCGCGGACGGGCGGCTGTCGGCCCAAGGACTTGCGAAGGCGTCGTCGACAGGTTTAAAGGCAAGGTACCTGAGTTAATGGGGGGCCTGTGTATGCAGTATTATGCAGGGGATTTGTGTGAAACGTTGGGTTAATTCCTGGGAATTGTGGGCTTCTCTGATGTCCGTTACACAGTACACTTTGTATTGTACAACACCTACAGATAAGGTACCTGTAAGGTACCTGAGTGATATCTGATTGAGACTGCTCTTCTTCCCAGCCAGCTTCTCCTGTTCGACTGCCCCTTTTCATCTGCACCCCTGACCACCCTGTTCCTCACTCAGGAGGCTCCTCAAACGGGTACCTCATATTGGGGATATCGTTCTCGATCGCCGTGATGGTGCTCAGCACCGTCTCGCGCTGGTTGCTGGTGGACGCCCCGAAAGCAGCCCGGATCGCCCGCGTCTGGATCGTGACGACCTCGCGCTGGTATTCCGAGACCTGGCTCATGTAGTGCGGATACATCTCGTCCCAGTGCGCAGCGAGCCTGGACACACGTCGTCAGTGTTACGGTTGTCATACTCCTCCTTAAGAGAGGCAGGGAGACAACCTACCCAACACCGTCCGGCGCGATGGACTCGGTTTCCCGGAGCACGTTCCTCACCTCGGCCACGGTGGAATCCTGGCGCGTGACGGCCTCGTCGCCGTTGAGGTACGTAAAGACCCCCTGGATCTAGCGGTGTCCAATATCAGTAACACAAACCCCTACCCCCCCTTTCTTGCCTGGTGACTTACCTCTCGCAGCGACTCCAGCATCTCCGAAGTCGCCGCGGCATCCCCGGCAACAGACCGATCAATCAACCTCCGCAGCCGGCTATCACTCATGGCCCGCTTGAAGGTCTCGGCCCTGCCCTTGGCCTTGTTGGTGGCGTTATTGAGCAGCATGAACCGGGACGGGTTCGTGTTGGAGCCCAGGGCCTCCCCCACAGCCTGGGAAGGCTGCCGGGTTACAAAGAAGTCGCCCACGCGCAGGTCTCGGGACAAGCCCTGCGCATTGTCCCACACATTCCGCCAGAACGACTCGGGCACCGGCGGCGTCCTCGTCCGCGGGCCCGTCGGGATCGGGTTGCTCAGCCGGTGCATCGGCCGGCCCGTGGCCCAGTGCCGCCCGTGGCTGGCCACGGCGGCGTACCGGCTCAGGAGCACGACCTTCGTGTTGCGTGGGCGGTTAGCCGTCTGTAGGTACCTATGTAGCAATCTCATCTCACTTCAGGGAAAGAAGAAAAGAAAAAGACTTGCCGGGAGACTGTGTTCAACGTCGGTACTCTCAGGGGGCTCCTCGGTGACGATGCGGAACTGCGCCATGCGGCGGCGCTCGCACTCGCGCCCGCGCATGGCGTAGTAGTTCTCGGAAAGGCCGGCGAGCCGCTGGGAGAGCAGGTCCATGTACTCTTCCGGGCGGGGGTATCTCCGCGACCTGGTCTCCATGGAGAACCCGCCGAGCGTGGTCCACTTGAGCCCCCTCGGCGGGCCGCGCTCCTCTAATAAGAGGCCGCGCTTGGAAACCGGCGGCGTGTCGGGGAGGAGGGGGTTGACTAAGACACCGCGCTTCTTGGACACCGGCGTGTCCGGGACGCCGTAGTCGTCTGTCGTGTCGGTGCAGAGGAGGGGGTTCATCTCGCACGTCGTCTTCTCGCACGTGGCCTTGGGCGGCGGAGGCTCGCTGACTTTGCAACAGCCCGCCAGGTGCCTCCCCCCTATTAACGGGTGTTCAAGTCAGCGGCACAGTGACGATGTGAAGAAGAACAGGGGCTTCAACTGACATGCACAGCTCAGGAGCTTATCACCCTGGGGATCCAGAGCCACGTTCACTTCGTCCTTCTCGCAGTTGGCAACGGGGCAGTCGGTCAACGTGCCTCTCCATGTGCAGTCGTGGAGGAGGGTGTCGGTGGGGCAGCAGTAGTACTCTGTACCAGGTTAGTCTAACACAAGATGGAGGAGATGACAACCTGGAAACTTACTATTCGGATGACCTATCGTGCATCCGTCATGGGACTTGAGCATGCCCTTTTTGCCGACGTTGCAGCTGTCACCGCTGGATCTAGACTCAGCCATTGCCTTCCGGTCCCCAAACCAGCTGGATAGAAAAGACAGGACCTACCACTTTGTCCAGTAGCAGCCGGAAACCAAGTTCTTGAAGTCGCCGGCCTCGCAGCAAAAGGCCTTGCCGCCCCGGCAGCACTTGTCTGTGCCGCTCTCGGCCTTGAACCCCCCGCCCCTATTTAGCATCATCGTGTCAGTCAGTGTCCACGGCAGTCACGGACAGGGGACGGCGCATGGCAGGCATTTGGGTGATGTGACGGACCAGGAGGATCCGTGGACTTTCTGCTCGCCGACGTGGCACTGTCCGTTGCAGTGGCAGCCGCCCCCGCGCCCTGGTCGTTGTCTGGGTGTCAGTGTTATACCCAATGGATAGGAGGAACATGACTGACACTGGCAGTTTTGAGGATAAAAATTCCCCGAGCAGCAAATAGGCTTTCCGCCGTTCTTGCATCCCGCCTTATCCCACCCGATCGGCGCCTTGCCATCGCCGCAGCGCACATGGTTATTGTCTAGATCCCCCTGGCTGCGGCACTGGCTCTTCTCGTCCAGCGCACAATCCTTCCCCGCCAGGGCATTATGCGTCTGGGCGATACTGACCGAGTTAGCCTCCAACGCCTCGGCCGACGTGTCAACATGCGCCACCCTCTTCCCCAACAACCCCGACATGGCCGCATACCCGTCATCATCCGTATCAGCCGCCCAGATCAACGCCCCGCCAAACCCGACGCCGTTGGCCCACTCAATCTTCTGGTTGAACGTATCACTATCGTCGTACGACACCCACTGGTCGCCGCCAAAGACCATGTACTTGACGGCCGCCTCTTTGTCCCACACGGGCCGCAGGCCGGGCACCTGCTGCCGGATGGCCGCGATCTCGTAGTACATGAGGATGCCGCTCGTCTGGGAGCAGGGGCCCTCGCGGCCGCCGCCCTTGAAGGGGCAGCCGGGGGCCGAGCAGCCCGGGTCGCTGAGCTCGAAGGAGCGCCCGTAGAAGCCGTAGCCGAGGGCGACCTGCTCGGGCCTGACGCCCACGCGCCAGAGGAGCTCCGAGGCGAGCTTGATCTCGGTTAGGTTGGTGTGGCCTTGGACGATGGCGCCGATGGGGTTGTTGCGGTCCCTGGCCCTTAGGTCAGAAACGGGAATTCCAACGCCACATGAAGTAAAGCGGAAAAGGTGCATCTCAAGGCACGGCTTACCAGGTTCCGTGCAGGTCGTAGCTCATGAGGTTGGTCCAGTCGGCGTACTGCAGCAGCCCCGGGACGTCGAACCACTTGAGATACCAGTACGACGACGGGATGGTGAAGGTGAGGCCCAGACGCCGGGGAGAGCCGTTGAAGGTCTGGCGCAGCGTCCTCATCAGCTTGGTGAAGTTCTCCGTGTCCTCGGGCTTGCCGCCGCGGTCTGGCGCGCCGGGATACTCCCAGTCCAGATCCAGCCTGTTTGTTCAAGACATCAGCGCCAGCCTGACCATACCTAACACTTCTGTATTCAGGGGAAGGGGCCATTCCAGGTTATCAACTCACCCATCAAACCCCCATTTATTACAAAACCTCACAACATTATCAGCAAACCGCTGCCGGTTCGCCTCACTCGACGAGATCTCGCCCAGCAGCGGCTGCGTGACGGTGTCGTTGTCGGAAAAGGTCCAGCCGCCGACCGAGACAAAGACCTGCAGCTGCGCGTTGTACAGGCGCGCGTCGGCGGCCAGCTTGAAGATGCCCTCGTCGGTCTGCGCGTCCATCACCACCAGCTCGTACGAGCCCGGCGCGATGAAGGCGAAGGCGTAGTTGAGGTGCGTCAGTTCGCTGAGGGGGAGGTCGGTCGGTTTCTTGTGGTTGCAGGAGGAGCGGTAGCTCCAGGATTCGTAGTAGCCGATGACTTGTTTGAGGACTCAGTACGACTGATGATCAATGCCAACGTTGAATTAGGTAGGGTGGGAACTCTCCCGAGTCCCAACGCACCTCTGCTGAGCGCCTGTCCCCTGGGAGACGGGGGCGGCGCCGGACTGACAAGGCAGTTGGACTGGCAGCCCGGAATGCAGAAGTCCTGTAGTTACCACATAATAAGTACATAATTGGGGAATATGAAAAAGGTAACTCACCGGCGTCGTCCCGCAAAACCCATGCTGACTGCAGCAGGTATTCAGGGGGCACGTCTTGCCCGCCGGCCGCGCATACCGGCCACACTCGGCCGTGGCATTGCAGTTGGACAGGCAGCCCGGTCCGCAGTACTCGGGCGCGTAGCCGCAGAAGCCGTCCTTGCCGCAGCAGGCCCCGTTGGCACATGGGCGCCCTTTGCCGCAGGTGTAATCGTCGCGGCGGGCGAGGGAGGATACGGCGGGTGATGTGGTTCTCTCGGTGCCGGAGACGTCGTGAAGTTGAGCTGATTGGCGAAGGGCATTCCCGTCTGGCGCAAAAGACCAGTGTTGAGCAAGAAAGAAGCCAAGGGCAACGACTAGGACAATGCTTAGAAGGATGGGCCCAACACGGGGCTGGCCTGTTGTTCTCTTTGCTGGGGCCATCGTGAATTCGTGATAGAGAGCCAGGTTTGCAGAACAGGAAGTGAGACAACCGGGCAAACAAGAGGGAGTGGAAAGCCCACGGTAGCAAAGCTGCTGAATAAGAGAGTGCTGTGTGGTGTAGGAACATTGCACCGAGAGAACACTCTTGCCAACCCCCCTGACCCTGACCAACAGCGGAACTGAGGCCCTCAGGCCACCCCTTGGCTTCATGCATGGAATTCAGTTTACCTGGGAACTTGCCAATACTCCGATGTTCAATCTTGCTTGTTCAAGCTTTGACATCCCTCGCGCTGCCAGTGCCAGCCATCGGAGCACAAGTCCGGGCAGGCCGGGTCCAATGGTCGGCTTGGAATGATATCCGTGCCATCAATGTACGGACAGTGAGCCCGGTGTGGCATTTAGCTCAACACCATATCCCACGTGGTGAATAAGAATCTAGCGGGCGTCTTTCCTTGCCGACGCTACCTCTAGGTAAGGTATTGTCACGGCCCTGAGCTTCTTCTTCCGCCAGGGGCTAGCACGCCATGAGACCCTCTCATCAACAGCTCATTCCCCTGCTGGCCGTATTCGCCTTGCCAACATGGGGCCAGCAGTTCGAAGGCGTCGTGCGGGGTGTCGAGTACCCCGGCCTTAGTGATGCATGCCTTGACGCCCTCAACACAACAGTGCCCTACTGCCCGGCTCTCCTGGCGAGTGCTTCGGTTGACACCCCCCGCCTGGACGCAGACCAGCTCAGGGCTTTGTGTACGGCAGACTGTCGCGCGGCCCTGGCAAGCTCGCGCAAGACCATTGCGGCAGGCTGTCGGTCGCCCTCGGATACGATCGAGCTTTCTGACGGTGTTGTCTACCCTGGTATGCCCTCGAGACATATCTGACTTTGATTACACGAGGAGACTGATTCGACTTGAAGCAACCTTCTTTATTGACCGTTTCATTTACACGTATGACCTCTCATGCCGGAGGGACAGGTGAGTGTTGGTCCGCTTGTTCCAGACTGTCGAGTCTCAAGTCAGCATCTCACAACCAGCCACTTTCCTTCCGCAGGACATCCGGCCGGTACTGCGACGAGCAGTTCGTCCTGTGGCTCGCCGCGGGCAACGCCTCCACGTCGGCAGCGAACTGCTCCGACTGCTCGCTCGGCGTCATGCAGATCCAGCTCAACTCCCCGTTTGGCTACGACGACGACTTCGCTAACGAGTTCAAGTCGGCAACAGCAAGCTGCAGCGCGGCAGACTACTCCTTCACCAGTCCCAGCAGCTACGCCATCAGGACGGACCTCCCAAACCCAGGGGACAACCTGAGCACGCCGTCCTGCTCCAGCCCCTACCTGGTGCCGCCGGGAGACAGCTGCGATGCCATTTCGTTGTCCAAGGGGGTCTCGACGTACTCCATCATCCGGGCCGGTGGTCTGAGAGACTGTAGAAACCTCGCTGCCGGGTCATCGCTCTGCCTGCCGAGTCCCTGCTCTCTGTACCGCGTGCAAGAGGGAGACGACTGCGCCAGCGTCGTCGCCAGATACCCCGGCGTGACGAGGGAGAGCCTGCTGTCGTGGAACCCAAATATCAACCCCATCTGCACCAACATTGCCGACTTGGTGGTGACATTCATCTGTCTCAGGTCAGTCATTAGGTACTCATCATCAGACCATCACCCAGTCTTACACTAACTCCGGGCAGTCCGCCGGGTGGCAACGCCAGCGATGTCACCATCACGGCAGCTCCCCCAGCTACAACCTCAGCAGCCCCCACGGCCGTGCCCCGGCCCACCAACAGCCACCCCAACACGACGGCGCCCTGCGCAGACTGGTACACGGTCCAAGACGGAGACAACTGCGAGACCATCTCGATCCGGCAGAACATCGGCCTCGAGGACTTCTACTTCCTCAACCCGTCCATCGACGCCAACTGCACCAACCTGTGGCTCGACACGGCCTACTGCGTCCAAGCCGTGGGCGACATCAGCACGTACCCGGGCTATCCGCATTCGACCACCTCGCCTCTGTACACGCTGACCCCGTCGTCCTTTGCCACGACATCCACCACGCTGTCCCGCACCGCGCCCAGCGTGACGCCCATCGTCGCCCTGCCCCTCGCGCCCGGCACGAGGTCAGACTGCGAGGCCTATGTCGAGTATATACCGGTTGACCCGTTCCGGGACCAGGCCCAGTCGCAGGACGGGCGGCTCGTCACGAGCCGTATCAACAGCTGCGAGTTTGCCTCGTCTGGGTATCCCGTGTCGGTTGAGGATTTCCTGTCGTGGAATCCCAGTTTGGTTTCGCTGAGTCCTTGCTACCTGCAGCCGGGGTACAGTTATTGTGCACTGAATAGCAGCTCGGTTGTTGGTGCGTCTACCTGTCTTGCTCTTGCTTGAGAACTTGATACCCTGAAACACACAGCTAACGAAGAGCCCCTAATACCTACCATACTCAACAGTCCCGAGCCCACCAGACGGCAACTGTCTTGCCGTCACCGCCCCTTATCCAGGCACAATCCCCACATGTTCTTGCTTCACAACAGTCATGGGAGCCGACGCAATCTGTAAGCACATCTCCATGCCTCTTTACATTACGGACTTGGGAAGCTATCTAAGTTCTCGTCTCCCGTATTACAATCTTCCACTAACCCCCTCCTAGACACAACCTGCACCCAAGTCGCCCAAGACGCCGGCATCTCCCTTTCCGACCTAACCGCCTGGAACCCCTGGATCTTTGGAAACAGCAACCTGCTGAAGAGCTGCGAGGCAGGCCTGTTCGCCGGCCTCTCGGGCACGCAGGAACGAGCCGTCTGCATCGGCGTGAGCTCGAGCTCAAGCTCGGCTGCTGCGAGTAGTAGTCCGGTGCCATCCGGGACCAGGACCACTGCGGCCTCGGCATCAACTACTAGTAGTACTGCTAGTGGTGGTGGTGGTGGTGGTAGCAGTATTACCGCCCCTTCGCCCCCGGCGCCGACACAAACGGGTATCGTGGCCGGTTGTACCAGGTATTATGTCGCGCAGCTTGGGGACGGGTGTTGGGGGATTGCGCATCAGTTTGGTATTGCCTTGGATCAGTTTCTGGCGTGGAATCCGGCGGGTGAGTGCAGTCTGCTGTTTTAAAAAGCTCTGGGTAAGGTACTTACTAATGCGCTCTCGTCTGTTAGTTGGCAGTGATTGCAAATACCTCTGGCCGGACTACGCTTACTGTGTTGCTGCCATCTAAGGTAATTACCCTGGGCCTTGGTCCAGTTGGGATCGCAGGAGGGCATGCCCTGGACGCGGCAGTTCCATACATGAGTGGTGCAAAGGCAAGGAGTGACTGTCCCTTCGCTTGGCGATGAAAGGGGGAGTGTCTTGGAAAGGATCTTGTAATCGCAGCTTCATGTGTGTACAAACGGTTGGCGAGTGGTGATTGCCACCAAGTGACTGTCCATGTATTCCCTCACGCCAACCCATCACCAGTCCACCGTCTCAGGCGGGCGCCGGTAGAAAGCATACCATACATCCACAACACCGCTCCACGCATCATAAAACTCGGCGTTGAGCATGTACGGCGAGATGCGCATCCACCCGACATTCTCCTGGCGGCACCCATCAATCTCACCATACACCTCAACCCTGTCCTCCTCGGCCACACCATCCCAGTACGCCTCCTCCCCCATCGGCGCCCAGTTGGCATCCACAAACTTGACATGCGCCCCGGGCGCATCCCACTCGTCCCCCTCGCCATTATCCCCCAGACTCCGCAGCGCCTCCTCGTCGACTTGAACGAAGAATGCATACCGCGGCACCGCAGCCGGGTCAAACCCAGCTTTGTTGTTGTTACTACCCCCCGCGCGCTCCAACTCCAACTGCAATTCCCCATCCACCCACCCCCGAAACACCTCCCTCCTCAACCGCTCCCGCGACACCCCGTCCAGCGTCGCCCGGTCCTCCACCCACGTCCACTCGAGCGGAGGTTGAGGTTGGGCCGAAGCCATCTTTTCGGAGGGGACGTCCGACTGTGTGAGGGGGAGGGGTGCGTCGCGCCATGACGACGACTCGCGCTCGACGCGCGCCTTGAAGCGGGCCCACGCTGTGTCGGTCCAGGGGGCGTAGGTCGTGCGGTAGATGGCCCAGCCGCGTTTTTGTGGCCATTCTGGGTGCATGGATGGGGTTTGGGAGAGGCGTCTGGTTCTGGTTTGGCGGTGGGGGATGAGCTGCGATGGCAGTGGAGGTCGGGTTACGGTGTGGGTGCGGAGAGGCCCGAGGGGAGGAGGGAAGAGACGCCGTCTGATGATGATGGGTGACAAGCTGAGTTTGAGGTGGGCGGGTTGGAGAAGTCGCTGGGGGAACATGAGCTTGAAATGAAGAGGGTTGGTTTGTCGGGATGGGATTGATATCGCAGGTCTGTCGCCCACGATTATTAAGATGCTGTCGGGTAATAAAATAACATTGAAGCCTACTCGCCAGGCAATATCAGCACATGTGAACGTGCGAGTTGGTGTTGCGAGGAAACCATGAAGTCACTAGACTGGAAGTTGAGAACTTGAGACGAGAACAACTTCGACGAGAGTTCGAGCGGACAGTCATGAATCAATCATCCCTGTCAAGACCTCCATGCCTCGCGAACGGTGCCTTTGTAGGCTGCAGCGCGAATGGGTCGCGCGGCCTTGTGGCCTCAAGGAAGAACACATCCATTTTCGGTCGAGATGATGCCGGAAGGGCCATGAAATGTGCCTCCGGAATGCGGACGGACATCCGCCGCTACCCGCAAGTGGGGCCGAAAACATGCCCTGACTCGAGCTCCTTCCCTCTTTCATCATCCACAAACTTCCTTTTCTCTCAGATTGCAATCAATGGAAACCCGATCGCGCACGCGCGTGGCCAACGCGTGCGATCTGTGCAAGCTGCGCAAGATCAAGTGCAGCGGGGTCCAACCATGCGGATACTGCGTCCGGCGCCGGCAGCCGGGCAACTGCCGTTACACCGCTCCCCGACGCCGACCAGCCCGCGCCAATGACGTCTCCACAAACAATCACTCCTCCCCGTCCGTGTCGGCGCAATCCGTTCAGACCGGGAACAACCACCAAGAGCCAGACTCTTCATCCCACCATCCAACCCCGACATCCACTTATCCTGCCGCCGCCGTCGTGTCTGCCTCTCCGGCTGTCTCGCTTGCGCCCGCCGGCCCCACCCTCCACCCCGGCCCCGACCGGCAGCAGCCCCGAGACACGGACCTTGCGGCCCTCGAGGAGCACGAGGAGACCGAAGTGCCCCGCGAGGCCCGGCTGCTGTGCGACGCCCAGGGCAAGCTCATCTTCATCGGCGACTGCGCACCCCTGTCCTTCTTCCAGACCGTCCGCCGCCTCGTCACCACCCGAGTCGACGCCAATGCCTTCGCCCCCGAAACCAGCGGTTACACCGCCCTCGAAAACGTCTACTCGCGGTCCGGCACATCCGCCAACTCCGGCGCCGACCCCCCACCCGTCAACGTCCCCATCGGGCCTACGGTATCCGCCTACCTGGACGTGACGGCCGGCCTGATCGACCTGTTCGACAACACCCGCCTCGCAGACGACATCGCCAACTGGGCCGGCCATTCCCGCCCTCAAGTCGGCCAACCCGTCGACGTCTCCTCGGCAGTAAACTACCTCGTCCTCGCCATCGGCTGCCAAAAATCCGACGAGCACACGGCCCAGCTCTACTTCGACTACGCGCGCAACCTCGCCTTTGCCAGCCTCAGCGGCAACCTGGGGGTAGCCAGCGTGCAGGTCTTTATCCTCATCACCTTCTACTCGCTCGGCGCGTGCCAGATCAACGGCGCCTTCCTCTTCTTCGGCATCGCAGCCCGCGCGGCATACTCGATCGGCATCCACCGGACGGCCGTCAACGCCCGGTTCGGCCCCAGC
This sequence comes from Chaetomiaceae sp. PF1801, assembly GCA_023628475.1. NCBI lineage: Eukaryota > Fungi > Ascomycota > Sordariomycetes > Sordariales > Chaetomiaceae > Chaetomiaceae sp. PF1801. Next base: position 55,579 of record JAMAKQ010000085.1, read on the forward strand.
GTCCACCGGCAGCGGGACAGGCTGTGGAAGAGCCTGCGGGTGCTGGACCTGTTCCTGAGCACGTCCATGGGCCGGCCGCCGGCGACGTCGGATGTTGACTGCACTGTTCCGTACCGGGCGCAGGACGAGGCTGGGCAGGAGAGATTTGACCTGCTCAATGCCTCGGCGCAGATCTTTCTCGTGACGGAGGCAATCGTGCTCGAGGTGTACTCGCGCCGCAAGATCTCGCCGCGCTTGACGGAGGGCATCTCGCGCGAGCTAAGAGAGTGGTCCACGCGCTGGCTGCAGCGGCTGAAGGATGTCATTGACGGCACGTCGGGGGAGGAGGAGCCGGGCATGGTGAATGGCGCGTGCCAGATTCTGGCGTCGTATTACTATGCTGTTATCCTTGTTTCGAGGCCGTTTCTTATGGTTGAGCTGCACCGCCGGCTGTCGTCGGAGGGGAGTTCGTTTGCTGGGGCGGGGCTGAGCGGCAAGTCGAAGCTGGCTGATGCGTGTATCGATGCCGCTATCTTGATGGTTGAGCCGGTGCAGAGTCTGATCGAGCGGGGGCAGATGACGCGACGAGCTCCAGTGATCGTGTACGTGCCCCCTCCCCTTTTCCTCTACTCTAACCACTCACTCACCTTATACTGTCATCAGATCCTGGCTCTTCGCCTCCTCCCTCGTCCTCGGCGTCGGCCTGCTCGGCGGCTTCGGCCGCATCCTCGAGAAGCACTGCCGCGCCGGCATCGCCGCCCTCGAGTACTTTGCCCAGGCCGACGCCCACGCCGTGCAGTACTCGCTCATCGCCAAGTCGCTGCTCAGCACCGCGCTGCAGTACCTTGAGAGGCGGGAGGTGATGGAGAGGCAGCGGCGGACCGAGAGCTCGAGTCAGCTTTTTGGGCTTATCCCGCGGTCGGGGTCAAGGGGGAGCTCGTCGTCGGTAAGGGGTGGTGGTGAGGGTGGGAGGGGAGGGGAGGGGGGTTGGGAGGGGGGGAGTCCTCAGAAGGGTTCAGAAAAGGCACGCGGGGGGCATGCGGTGAGCCAGGAGTCGCAGTTTGGGTTCGACTTTGAGTCGAATTTTCTGGGGTTGGCGGATACCTTTGCCAGGACGCCAGACTTCTCGCTCATGGGCGGGCCGCTGGACGCCGATGCCGAGCAGACGTTTGGCGCGCTCAATCTGTTTCCGTTGCTCGAGACGGACGGGCATATCGACCTGGCCAATTATTTCTGATTTGGCGTCCTCGGATGGTACTTGGATTGAACAAGGCGTCGAAGCACCTTGACTGTCGTTGTGCAGTCTAGACTCGGGTCTGGCAATGGGACCGATGTCGAACGCACAAGGTGGAAGGTGCCGAGAAGCGAGGACGATTACACAGGAGTCAACTGTTCGGGCTTCAAGCCATCGGGTCTGGGCACAGTACCTGAAGCATGTTGATCTAGGATCAAGAGCTGCTGGCGAGGTCGAAGTTGGCGGCGCCGCAACTCTCGGGAAGCCCGGTGGGCGTCATGCACGATGCCGAGCCAGATCTTGTCAGATCGTGTATGTGTGGTGTACAAACCTACCTCGAGCCTACCGAACGGCACACCTCTCAGAGGCAACGCCAGCGGTGGCACTCCCTGTGGCAGCCAGCTGCGCACAATGATACGGTTCAACCCGTGTTGTTAAGTTGTTTGTTGTTAGCGCAGCACATCGGGTGTCTCAACAGCTACCTTTTCGTATCTTCTTCTTTTCTGAAAAGAAAAAAAAATAGAAAAAAAAGTAAAAACAAAAAGATAAAAGAAACCAGAAGAAGAAGAGAAGACGAAGAGAGAAAAGAAAAAGAGTAAAAAGGACAGCACAATCGCACTTAACAAACAATCCACGGTTCAATTTGCACAGTACTCGTACAAGTTGCCTTGCGTCCGTTCAAGCCATGTTTCAGATTTTCAGGGGTCGCTCTAGTGGAACCAGTCGACTCCACTCCAATATGAGAGCCGGCTTGGCGTCCCAATAAGCGGGAACCCCTGATTTTGAACCCTGTCTGGGCCTGTCACTGCGTCTGGAATGGGGGCGAAGTGGACCCGCAGTCTGGAAAACAGCTTGAGAATCAGCTTTGCCACCAGTGTTTCGGTGTCTGATCTCGAGCTGATCTAGCCTGCTGGCGACGAGGCGTTGATGGGACGGAACCTGCAAAACTTGGGCGAGAAAGTCGTTTTCTTGTCAAGCTTGTCTGTTGCACGCACCGTCGCGGGAGGGTAACTGCATGCTTGGGGTTGCCGGTACTTGCAACTTTTCCCGTTGCGTCACTCCCCACTCTACTCTTCAGCTCAAACTCCCCTGATCGATCCTCGCTCTTTCCCGCCTCGCACCGCTCTTCCCAGGACCTCCGCAACGGTCGCCGCCTTCTTGATCGAGGCACCTCCATTCCTTTGGTCTCTCCTCGCAGCTATCTTTTTCTAAGAGCCAGGCTCGCCAGCCTGCCGCACCGGACCAGTCGCCGCCTCGACATGCCAACGCAATGATGCTCGCCCACCAGTGCTCCCTGCGAGCCTACCTCGCGACCTTCGTTGCCCTCGTCCTGATCGTCTTTCTCTTGACGGCCGACCGCCTGCGCAGTGTCCCGCCCGCCCTCTCGCGCCTGACCGATCTGAAGAACGGTGACACTACACAAGAATCTCTGCAGCCGGGCAACACCTCGCCAGGTTCGCCCAAGACCGAAGGAAACACTGGTTCCTGCAGAGACGTCCAACTCCTCCGCAGCAAGGACCTCGACCTGAGCAAAAAGATCCTCTACACACGCCGCTGCATCAAGCCCGTCTACCGCAACGTCGACCGCGATGCCATCTCCAACGTCACCAGCCCGCTCATCACCGGCACCACCGTCCTCAACCTCGACAGCGACTGCTCGCAGATCGCCCTGCCCGCCTGCGAGCCGCTGACCCTCCACGTGCCGCCGGCCTACCCCCCGACGCAGGGCCAGTACGCCCACCTCCTCTTCGGCGTCGCCTCCTCGTACGACCGCCTCAAGGACTCGCTCCCGCAGTTCGCCCACTGGCTGTCCAACAGCGGCGCGCAGCTCGTGGCCGTCGTTTCGGACGGCGACTCCCCCGAACACAAGCACGACATCGCCGCCCTCGAGGCAGCCTACCGCCAGCACAACATCACCGCGACCATCACCCGGCCACGACTGAAACAATCCCTCCCGCGCGTCGACACCCCCGCCGACGCCGAACTCTCCCGCCCGGCGGCCGTCGAACAACTACACTTCCTCCTCATCGAGGACATGCTCGACCTGGCCACTCCCGAGACCCAATGGCTCGGCGTCCTCGACGACGACACCTTCTTCCCGGCCCTCCACCCGCTCGACCAGACCCTCCGGCAGCACGACCCCACCCGCCCGCACTGGCTGGGCGCGCTCTCCGACAACTGGGTCAGCGTCAAGATCTGGGGGTTCATGGCCTACGGCGGGGCCGGCACCTTCCTCTCGGTCCCCCTCGCCAACCAACTCCTCCCACACCTGCGCGACTGCATCCGGCAGACGAGCATCGTCTCCGGCGACGGCATGCTCAAAGAATGCGTGTACGCGCACTCCCCCACAAAGTTGACATTAATCAACGACCTCCGCCAACTCGACATCCGCGGCGACCCCGCCGGCTTCTTCGAGAGCGGCCCCCGCACTTTAAGTCTCCACCACTGGAAATCATGGTTCCACGCCCCCGTCGACAAGATGGCCGACATTGCTCGGGTATGCGGCGACTGCTTCCTGCAGCGGTTCAAGTTCGGCAGGGACACGCTGCTGGCCAACGGGTACAGCATCTCGGTGTTCCGGGACGGGCTGGACAAGGTTGATCTCGACCGGGTGGAGGCCACGTTTGAGGAGGCCGACGAGAGGTTTGATTTTGCGTATGCGCCGTTCCGGGAGAGGTTGGGCGAGGATCGGAAGAAGAGTTATCGCCTGGCGGGGGTGGATGGGTCGACCGACCTGGGGGGCAGGTTCAGGCAGGTGTATGTGCATCGCGCGCCGCGGGAGGAGGGGAGTGAGGCGGTGGATGAGGTGGTGGAGTTGGTGTGGGAGGTTTGACATGAGTTAAGGGCTCTTGACTGGTCGGCTTTGAGATCAAGACCGGCGGTGGGAAAAAGAGGAATTTTAAGGTGCATTTTTATGGCAAGGGATAGGGACTAGATGGTTAAGCAAGCGGCGTTCAGCGGTTGGGTTTTGGATTGCAAGTCTTATGTACCATATTGTTAAAGAAGGAGAGAACGGAATTTATTACCAGCGTTCCTTTGGTCAGACTCGTCCTTTGTCTCCAAGTCCGGTCCCAGTTCCGAACCTGCCTTTGCCGAGTCCGAGACATCCACTATCCCGTGCCTTCTCCCGGAATAGGTACCAGGCATTGAGCTCCTACAGAGTCCTAGACGTCCAGAATCGGTCGGGTAGCGCGGCTTGACGTGCCATGAGTGAAAAACAAACGAGAAATGTTTCGGATGACAACGGCACAGTGTTTCCTGGTTTGGGCACCCCCACCTCAAGATCACCAAGTCAGGCCTACGACCTTACGAAGCATTAGAGCAGTAATTAAACTGGGCCAATGCATAGAAGTCATCAGAGAATGCATCAAACCACCGCTTCTCATTCCAGTTTCGTACACCATCCAATCAACAACGACTATACAAAACTATAACCCCTCCTTACCCTCTCTCCCTTCCCTTACTTAGCAAGGGTCGAGGGCAGAGCAGATAGATGCCCCGACGAAGACCCCAAACAGCCTCCGCCTCGGTCGAGAAAATAACAATGAATAAATAAATAAAAACCACACCAAGACGCTGCCCCAACAGCCACGCCAGGCGGCACCCTCGAATATTAGGTTATACACAATAGCCCCCTTTCTCCCCTCCCACAGTACTAAGGATATAATGTGGGTGGTTAGGTACAAGAGGGTAACAAGATGTGGGCAGTAGAATGAATGAAGGGTGTAAAACGAAAGACAAATGGTGGTAAAAAGTAAAGGGTGCCCACAAAAGAAGAATTCATCGCCCCTACTCCCTATCTCTCCCTTCCCGACAGTCGTTGCCATCGTGGGAAACAGACAGTGAGAGACGGGTAAGATAGATGGGTGATAGATACGCCAAACCAAACCGAACCAAAACCAACCAAGCCAAAACCCCGCTCATGACGCCCAAAACTCATCCGCTGTGTCTATGTATGTATGTATGTTGTCGTATGTATGTGCGTGCATCCATGCGTGTAGCAAGACGCCATCGTTCCGAACCGCTGTGGACGGCAGCAGAGTGCCCGCGTCCCAAAGGGCAAGGGCGCTGGGGGTGGAGAGCAAAAGAAGGAAGACGGGAGTGTGAGAGACATCTCACACCTTCCCCGCCTCCCTCACAGCCTTCATCCACCTCTCCTCCTCCCCCTGCCCGCCCACCACCTTCGGCCCCTTCTCACTTCCACTCACCCCAGCACCCCCTGCAAGGATAGCCCTCACCTCCGCCACCGAGGAGGCCCCCAACAACGCCATCTCACTCCTCAGGAGCAGCGCCACACCCGCCCGGACAAGCAACGCATCCCCCTCAAAGACATACACATCCCACAGACGCGTGGCCTCATCAAGAGCGAGGTGCCGGGTAAACAGCCCCGAGAACACAGGCTCGAAGTAGGCGTCCGGGTCGTGGTCGGCGAGTTTTGTGAGGTGCTCATGCAGGGCGGGCGATTTCTGGGCGAGCGTGTGCAGGACGAGGTTGTAGGCCGAATTCTTTGCGCCGGCGTCGGAGGCGTAGAAGCTCAGCGGGAGCGGGCGGTTGAGGACGTTGGCGAGAGCGATGAAGGACTCGGTGGGCGTGGGGAGGTTGAGGAGCAGGAGGGCGGCGATGGTCTGGAGGAGTTAGTCAAGTCTTTGTGTTTGGGGATAGAGGGAGGCTTACATTACACCCCGGCACGTAGCCAATGTCGCTGCGGTACATGGCGTACGCTCGCAGCACGTCCACCAAGCTGTCGTGCAGCGGCGCGCCCGGCTGGAAGATGCGCAGGTCGGGCCACGTGCGCTCGCGGACGTCCTTGCTGATGGCGTCGAACCAGGCCGCCGCGCGCATGTCCTCGACGCTGCCGTGGCCCGACTTTGCTCTCGTCTCGGCCTCGCGCGCCCGGCTCAGCGCCGCCTCAAACGACGTCTTGGTCAGGCCCAGCTCGTTGCCGATGGCGCGCGTCCAGACGACGCCGCGGCTGCGCGGCGCGATGCCCCGCCACCACATGTCGCGGGTCCTGCGCTCGCGGATCGCGTCCTTCCAGCGCGGGAGGATGTCGTGCTCCCAGATCTGCATGATGCTGTCGGCGGCCTCGTCGCGGCACTCGGAGCGCGTGCGCTTGGCGGCCTGGCGGCGGCGGTCGGCCTCGAGGCTCTGCGCCATCATCTTCTGGTACTCCTTCAGATGGCGGCGCTCCTCGGCGGGGTCCTTGGGCGGCAGCCACGACGGGCGCGTGCGCGAGAGCACCGCCTCCTTCTCCTTGGAGATGGGCAGGGGGTCGATCATGATGTTGGGCCGGCGCAGCGGCGGCAGCTCGGCCATGGCCGACTTCACTCTCGGTTTCGCTTCGGGCTCCGACGATCTCCTGGCGGTGGGCATGGACCCGGTGCTGGACCGCTGCTGCATCTTCTGCTCCATCTGCTCGGCGTGCTCCTCCAGCTTCTCGGTGAGCGCCTTGGCCTCGGCGTTCAGCTCGGCGAGCGCAGCAGACCAGCTCTTGGCCCTCGACATGACGGGGCTCGAGACGCGGCTGGAGGCAGCCGAGCTCACGGCGGTATCCGACTTCCAGGTCGGCGACCGCAGCGATCCCTGGGCAACAGCGACCGGCGGAGTGCCGTTGCCAACGCTCCGCACCCTCTCCTTGGGGGCGCGCTCCGGGGACGGCGCCTTGGACGGGGGCCGACTGTGGGAGCGCTCGGAAGGTGGCCTCGGCGAGATTGGCACATTGTCCAGAACCAGTCCGTCGGGAATCTCGTCTCCGTCGTCCTCGTCGCATTCCAGCTCGAGCTCCATCACCGACTTGCGCTCCCTGTTCGACTGCCAACTACTCCTGCGCGGCTTCATCAGCGTGTTCGGATCCCTCGGAGAGAGCGACAAATTGGGACTCGGACTGCGGCGGAGGCTCAGGGACGTTTGCGAGGGCGGGCGGCCGAGGGTGCGGATCGGAAGAGGACCCATAGAGGGCTCAGGGAGAAGCCCGAGGCTGGCGATGCGGCCATTCGTCGTCCGGATCTGGCTCTGCAGGACGGGCAGAGTCTGTCGTGTTTTGAGGGCAGGCGCGAAGTCGCGCTTGGTGCGGGTTCTCGAGGATTCGCGCGAGTACTGCAGTCGCGGAGTCGAGGCCGACGCGGGCCGCTTCGTCACGGACCGCAGGTCGGAGGAAAAGGATGGGCTGTACGGATTCGGGGCCGTCTTGAGGTGCTGGTCGGACAGGCTGCGAGGGTCGACCTCGGCATCGTCGAGTCCGATGTCCTCGAAGTGGCCCACGTCGGCGAGCACACTGCCGTCGTCGGAGGGAAGCGAGCTAAGGGAAGACGACTTGGAGGATTTCGAGGCCGTCATGCCCGGCGGCGAGCCAGGCCCGGGCAGGACGGCATCGGTGAGCGGGCTCTCGTATATCATCATCTTGGCATGGCGTGTCGGCAAACCCGTTGCTGTTGTGTGCGAAAGTAGAAGGCCTGCCTCCCGCGATCTCAGGATCTGCTGCGCGTTGTTTGTTGTTTCTCGGAGGGCGGAAGAGCTGCGGCGGCAGGTGTTCCAGGACTGCGGTCTTCGGGACGATCGCTGGGTCGAGGCGAACGGACGGAATGCGAGCGGCTAGCCCCTGGATGCCAGAGCACGCGTCTCACAATGCTGCCGGGTCTGGCCTGGGTCGAGGAACGGCGGCCGGGGTTCAAAAGACGGCCTGCGCGACAATAGCAGCCAGACGTATTAATAGCTGTCTGTACAGAGTATGTCCAATTGAGCGACTGAATACTGGACGGGTTCGCCGGCGTGCTTGAAGAATTATGCAGGGGTTTTCGAACGAATGTCGGGCGGTCAAGTCGAAATGGAAGCGAATGTACAGCGGTTAGGCGTCTTTGCGACCTGGATGCTGGGAGATGTCGAACGAGTGACTGGCCACCGGGGTGGTGATCTTATGTGCAACGAGAAAGGAAAAGGAAGTGCGTGATGGCGATCAAGATTGCGAGAGCAACAGGGAAAAAGACCAAGTCGAAGAAAGGCAGCAAATGACGGGAAGGAGCGAAGCGGGCCAGCACCGCTGACAACTGGCAGCGGGGGCAGAAGCGGGACGGGGTCGACGGGAAATCAGGGTGGAGTCGAGGATCGCTGCAGCCGGACGAGTCTGGGCCTATCGACGGCGCCCACCAGCGCAGCCAGAAAAAGATGCAAAAATCAAGGCACAACAACACCGAGTTGCTGTGATGATATCAGAGGCAGCGCTCCCTGCCGAGATGAGAAGCCAAGTGTCGACGGAACCAGACTTTTTAGAGTTTGGCTTACACAGTAGCATATTTTCCGGACTCTTTGCCCGGTTGGCCGGCGTCGAAGACCAAATCCTGCTGACGGCCCGAGCGACTGTGCTCTCATCAACTCGTCAACAGGCCGCAGGGATCGGGAGAGCAACAACCTTGCTTGTCTGCTTGTCAAGCTGGGAGCCTGGGGAAGGGACCATTTCGGACCGCGCGAAGACAATGCAGCAAAGAGAACTCATCAGCTCAAAGAGCGATGAAAGCGCTCGCCATCGACATCGAGTTCCAGCAGCGAGCCCGAATTAAGTGCTGACTGGTCAGGAGGCAGCCATTGCGCCGACCCGAGTCTTATGCTTCCCTCAGCATACAACGAAAATAACGCTACCAGAAGCTGCCCAGGCGGCACGGCGTTCTAAGAACGGGCCAACTCCCAGCAGCCAGCTTGTCAGGCAGTTGGAGCAAGTCGCTGTGAGACTCGAAAGTGATAAGAGAGCAGAAGCAGATGTGGCTGCAATGCCAAGGGGCGCCAGCGATGTGGTGGACGTCAACCTGCATGGCTTGATGGCCAACACAAGGTACACAACGCCTCCCGTCTGCAGATGTGGCGTCCCGTCGCTGACATCTGTCCTGCTTCTTGCTTGCTGCTGTTTCGTGTCCAAGCCTGCCCGAGTCGGAGGAACGCCGCTGCGTCTGTCTCTTGTTGCGTTTCTCATCCCAGCGTCAATTCCCGCTGATTGTTGACTTTTTGTCTCTCCATTCCTGGTCCTTGAAGGCTTGAAAAAAAGGATAAAAAAACGGCCCCGTTTCATGTCCACAGCAAGCCACAAGCCTTGGCAGGGGAGGGAAATGAGGAGGGGCCACCGGCAATCTCGACTGCAGATGCCCGGCGGGGCCGTTTTCCTGCTCCTTCCCAGCCTGGATCAAACACCATCGGGCCCGCGGAACAAGCCGCGCTGCATCTTTAATTCTTTTCTGCTCCCTCTTCCGCCGAGCGTTGAATGCCGTAGCCTGTGCGGCCGAAGACTCCAGTTGCTTCTCATAATTTGAGATCCCGTCTTGAGATTACATTGAACAACATTCTGGTGCTCTTATGGGGTAATCGGCCTGCTCAGAAAGGGCCCGCCGGAGGTTCCTCAGATTGGGTGATACAGGACCCCCATCCAGAGCAGCTAATTACAGTTGAAGGCCACCGCGAGTTATCATACACTCTCGCTCTCGAATCTTGCTTTACGGTACGTACCTCTACCTCATCCAGTCATTACAGTTTCTATAAGCCGTACCCAATACAACAACATTACCTGTTAACCCAAATCAGACAACAACCACCCACCCAGGCTCCCTCAGACCAGACTCTCATTCCACGGCAACCTCTCCTGCTGCGTCCACGTCGTGGCGCAATTCACAAAATCCGGCGGCGCGTCCTGCCAGCTTATCCTCTCCTCGACCCCCCACTCGGCCTCCCTCTGGCGCTGCATCCTGACCGCATCGCTCACATACCCCCTCACCTCCTTAATCCATTTCCCCCACTGCCCGTCATTATACCCAAAATTGACCGACGGCACGACCGCGATGCGCCCGTGGCCCGTCCACCACAGGTCCTTGCACAGCAGCTGCGGCTCGCCCTGGAAGCACTCGCCCGGCCTGCTGGCCCGGAACGCCACCTCGCCCGACGCGAGCGGCTCCGCGGCGATGGCCACGGCGCCGTTCCAGCACGAGAAGACCTGGAAGGGCGCCGTCGCGCGGAACCGCCGCAGCGTGTCCGGGTGGTCGAAGAAGAGGTTCTGCGACCGCTCCCAGCTGCCGTTTTCCCGCGGGATGTCGAAGAACATGCTGCCGGAGAGGGAGCGCGCGATCCAGACGTCGTAGAAGATGGGCGGCGGGTGGGGGTTGGTGCCGGGGTCGTTCCAGTCCATGCCGCTGTTTGGTTGAGTTCAGTGTTAGGGGCCGTGGGCTCGGTGTCTAGGGGGAAGGGGAAGCGGGATGGTGCTTACCAAGTCATAACGGCTTCTTGGAATTCGCGCTGGTGGACCAGCTCGAGGAGGTCCTCGGGACAGGCGTCGACATCGTTGACAAAGACGAGCGTCGCGTTGGGCGCCAGGGTGAGTTTCTCGACGGGGCCCTTGGAGTAGTAGGTGAGCGTGCCCGGGTCGGTCTCGGGCTTGCTGCCGTTCTTGCCGTGCACAATCTCGGCCGGCCCCGTGAGCGGCTCGACGGCCATGGCGCGCAGCATGGCCAGCTTCTTGATGCGCATGCCCTCTCCGGCGAGCGGGTCGAGGTCGCTGCTGGCGAGCCAGTAGTCGACGCCCATCTTGTTCATCTCGGCGACGAGCAGCCGTAGCGCCTCGAGCGTGCCGTCGTCCGAGTTGCCCTCGACGATGCTCAGCGCGCAGTGCTGCGGGCCGAGGAAGCGCATCACTTGGACGACGGAGCCGAGGAGCCGCGGCAGCAGGAAGGTGACGCGGCGCAGGTTCAGGGCGAAGACGTATTTGGTCTCCTTGGGCTTCCACCAGCCCCTGCTCGGGCGCAGGTAGCCGTAGCGCGTCTCGTTAATAGGCGGGCAGAACATGCGGTCGACCGACGTGTCGGACGGGTCGAGGATGGGCGGGATCAGGGCCGCCGCCTTCGCCCCCCGCTCGGGGTCGATCGGGGGGTCATAGGCGGCCCAGTCCGTGTTTATCCCCGGGGGAGGGTGACTCCGGCCGGGCACGAAGAGGGCTGTGGGCCATTGTCAGCTAAGTAGGACTCTCGGCGAGAAGGGGGAGTTGGCGAGCCGGACCGAACGAGTCGAAGGAGAGGAGGTGAGCATAGCTGATCAAGTTAAGAGCAACCAGGCACAGGACGAGGATCGGGGCGATGATGAGGACATATTTGCGGTTCAACATCGCGCTAATGGAGGAGGGCGATCACAGTGCCTGGCATGGTGGGAAAAGGGGCGGACGGTGGAGGTTGGGTCACCTCTTCCATTCAGGCACCACCCCTTTTTTTTCTGGACCCAGCGAAGGATTGCGGCCTGCTTGGCACTGTTGGCAGGCTTTCATATACGATTTCCCCCTGTCCCCTCTCCATCCGGCTTACCCGCCCATTGGCGGGTTGGGCGGGTGAGCCGGGTGAGCCTCGCCGAGTTTGCTCGCGCGAGCGCGGGTGAGCAAGCTCGGCAAGCAGATCTCCACGCGAGGCGAAGGCGTAATGAAGAACCAACCAGCCAACCAACCAACCAACCAGGGTGAGCAAGCGGCTGGTTGGCGCGGCGCAGCCATGCATTTGTGCATGAGCATGCAACCTCTTCAGGAGATAAGAAAACTTAATCAGGTAAGTGCAAATTCAAAAGTGGGAACGCCTTCACGCTAGTCCAACTGGGAAGCATCATGGATCCATTTCCTGGCGACCATCCCAACCCTAACTTCAGACGTGCTAGCCAGCTCTGAGAAGGCGGCTTGGATCGAGCTGCAGATATCAAAGTTGTGCTGCTTAGACATGAGGGCATTCCTCCTGGCTGGGTTGTTCGATGCACCAGGTCTGTAGTGTGGACTGGGGAGTATGTGAATGCGATCGGGATGTCATGGTCGAGCTAAGACAGACGGCATTCGAGTCGCCTTCAGGCTCTCCGACACTACCAGGTACCTAATACAAGACGTTCAGAGATATTGACAATGCAAGACTGGCCCTGCCGGGCCATCATGGCTTCAATCGATGTGCTAACTTGTATTGATTCTCCGAGTCCGAGTTGACAAAGGCCACGGGCATTGTCAAAGCTGGGCATCCAGGAAGTAACGCCCGACATGTCATTTGTCTGAGGATCATCGACTTTGCTGGTAGGAACACACAGTTTCACAGTCCTCTGAGCTTCGAGTCTCGCCGATTAGCAAACCAAACACACCGCCCGCCGCCTGTCACCTCATCCTTCTCTGAGCCGGCCAAAAACCACAAACACTCACACCACCCCAACCATACCAAATCAAAAAATGCGATCCATCATTATTCTTGCCTGCACGGCTGCCGTTCTCGCCACCGTGATAGCCTCACCTTACAGCAACTTCTCCCTCAGCTGCACCGGCATCACACTCTCCCACAACATCTTCCTCACCGCAACCTGCTGCCGCCCAGACGACCATGGCGTCGAGACCCAGCTCGAGAACCGGCTCGACCTGAGCATGTGCATCGGTTTGGACCAGGTCACCGGGCACTTGCAGTGGGAGGTGTAGTACGTCTTCCTTCCTCTTATCATCCTCTCCCGCCCATCAAAAGAGGCAAACTGAAGCTGCCATGGAATCAAGCTAATCCGATTACCTCTTCAAAAACAGCGGCAAGTTCTCCAACTACTGCACCAACTGCACCACGCTGCAGCCCACAGGCGAAATCAACCACCTTCTCATCTGCTCGTGCAAGCCACTGGTGGGCGGCCACGGGCCGGTTGTGTCGACTCTCAACCTGGGTAAGCAAGAAATCTGCTAATCAAAGCGTCGAATTCATCTCGATACCCAGAGTCCTCCCCGTCATCTACCCATCCTCGGCGATGCTGCTACATGTATCTAACACACAGGAAATCCACCAGACGACGGCATCGCCAACGACATGGGCACACTCACCTGCGCGGGCGGCACAGCGTCTTTGGGACATGGCAAGGGCGGTGGCGATCATAATCAGCAGCTTGTTGTATGAGGTGATGGGCCGGATCTACGGTAGTTAGGTAGGGGAAAAAAACTTAACTTCCTTGATCTGGCTCTCACAGGCTGCCTGTCCTGTCCATGACGGCGAGGGATACAGACCGGTCAGAAAGGAAAAGAAAAAAAGGCAGAGATACCTAACTAACCCATCGATGCCTGCCAACTCCCACCTTTCACCTCGTGACGGTCATGCACTGAATCTCGCAAATTGTACTAGTATGCTGTGTATTGCCGTCTGGAACCCTAATGTGAGGTCGAGGGCTCACTGGGTTCACGTCAGCGGTACCTTTTGGTTCATACCAAACCTCGCAAATCAGCCTTGCGTGGTAGTAAGTACATAGTAAGAACTCGGATGGACCGGACCAAGCGGACCTCGGGTCATGCATGAGGCTGGAATGGGAGGAAGATTGGGGGTCAAATCCTTGGGCTTCCCCTCATCACTCCTCACAACACCTGACATCTTCCCCGCAGACACCGACATCCAACAAAGGGAGGCGAGAGAAGCCGATATCAACTCCCTACAAACTCTTCCTCAAGGCACATAGTCAGTACCACACTCTGTTGGTCCATCAAACAGAGACACGCCAGCTGAAACCGGTTTTAGTTGCTTCAAAAACATTGCCATTAAGTGCATAAGTATGTCTATCGTCTACCCGCGACGCCTGTCTACCAGCCGTCTCTCTTCCTTGACAGAACGGCAAGACGGTCAAAACTTTTAAGCCCGTTAGGATACCCGAACAAATGCTCACACATCAGCAGCCCGGCCAGGCCAGCGCCAGACACCACTGATGATGAAAGGCCACGGGCACCAAGCGGCCAGAGAGGAGAATCAACGAACCCATTCGCCCACCCGCAAAATCAAGCAACGGGCTCCATCTTGGCCGGCTTGGTGCCGAGCCCGTTGTGGTTGCGGAAGAAGAGGACGCCCTTGGCGGGGCCCTCGGCGCCCTCGGTCGGCTCGACCCACTGGCACCAGCGGGCGCTGCGCCACATGGCCTTGATGAAGCCGACGGGGCCCTCGCGCGTGTCGGCCCGGTAGTGCTGGCCCATGACGGGCTTGATGGCCTCGGTGGCCTCGTCGGCGTTGTAGAAGGGGATCGTGCTGACGTAGTGGTGCAGCACGTGCGTCTCGATGATGCCGTGCAGCAGGTGCCGCCCGATGAAGCCGAACTCGCGGTCGATGGTGGCCGCCGCGCCGCGCACAAAGTTCCACTCCTCCTCGGTGTAGTGGGGGAGCGACGGGTCGGTGTGCTGCAGGTACGTGATGGCAACTGCGACTGTCAGCATTCTGATCATTCTAGAGTCGGGGGTGTTGTACTCACCCAGCCAGTGGTTCACCCAGAGGTACGGCAAAAAGTACCACACAAACATGTTGGACCAGCCAAACGTCTTGCCGAGGTAGACGAGCGCCGAGATGGTGATGGCCAGGCCCAGGTCGCTCAGCAGGATGTACGGGGCGTCGCGGTTCTCGTACAGCGGGCTGCGGGGGTCGAAGTGGTTGACGCCGCCGAACCAGCCGTTCTTCTTGCCCTTGCCGCGGCCCTCGCGCTGCCGCTCGTGGTTGTTGTGGCCCGTCACGTTGGTCAGCAGGTAGTTCCACCAGCCGATCAGCTGCTGGCCGACCAGGTGCACAAAGGTGACGATGGGCGTCTCCTCGGCCAGCTCAGACAGCTCGTGGACGAAGCGGCCGATGCGGGTGGCGTGCTGCTCGCGGGTGCGCGGGAGGAACACCATGTCGCGCTCCATGTGGCCAGTCGCCTTGTGGTGCTTGCTGTGGCTGAGCTGCCAGCTGAAGTAGGGCACGAGCAGCGACGAGTGCAGGACCCAGCCGACAAAGTTGTTGAGCTTCTGCGAGTCCGAGAAGGCGCCGTGGCCGCACTCGTGGGCAAGGACCCAGAGGCCGGTGCCGAAGAGGCCCTGGAGGAACGCGTAGACGCCCCACAGCACGACGCGCAGCGGCTGCGACGGCACGTACTCGGGCGTCACGAACCGGTTGAAGAGGTAGAAGGTCGTGGCGAGGTACACCATGTCGCGGGCGACGTAGCCGAGACTGCGGACGGCCGAGCGCTCGAAGCAGTGCTTGGGGATGGCATCGCGGATGTCCTTGATGGTGAAGTCGGGCACCTTGAACTCGTTGCCGTACGTGTCGACCAGCTTGCCGTACTTCTTCGGGGCCGGCTCGGCCTCGGAGGCGAGCGACGACAGCGAGGTCGAGGACGCCGACGGCCGGGGCGAGTCGATGGGGGACACGACGGCGCTCGAGTCCGAATCGACAGTGGTCGACGTGATGTTCCTCCGCAGGAACGGCTTGTTGGCAGCCGGGAGGCTCGAGGGAGTCAGGGCAGCCATGTTGGTCGACCTTGGAGGATCAATTGCCCAGGGCGAGATACACCGTGTTCTGGGTGATGGGAGTCTGGGGCTTGGGTTAGGACTTGTTGCTTCCCAATGGGCTTGGTGTCGACATACCGTCAAAGATGAACCTCGATCGACTGCGGGAGAGAAAAGGAGTGGAAGGAATGTGGGGGCCCAGGAAAGAAAAGAAAGCAAGATGCTCCTTCCGCCGGTCCAGGGGTCGAAAAATTCGTGCTGTGGGTGCTCGTTTCCGACTCTCTGTGATTTGTTGGGACAGGCCGGGTTCGGAACACCACCCGAGACACGTCCAAAAATGACCTAAAGAAAGACAGCACTTGAAGGACAGTCCTCTGCACAACACAAACAGCACACAGAGCCAAACAACAAGAGACCAGAAGGGCCAGCAGCTGTCTCGTTTTAAGGGAAACGGTCCTCCTCAACGATCCTTTGTCGCCTCAGCTGAGGCCCTGTTGTGTTGTGTTGCTTCGCTTCCGGATTGCCACCTGGGGAGCTCCACGCAGCAATGCCGTGTCCCCTGAGAGGCTGTGAGACGAACAGAGGCGACATCTGGACCAGGTCCGGGCTCGCGGGACGTGGAGACCCGCAGGGCGGAGACGCCAGGGTGCCAAGAATGACAGATGAGTTCACCGCCTCGGGAGGCGAGCATCTCGACATGTGAACGCGACGCGGTTTCGCAGCTGAACTGCGCAGATTCTCATGCAGAATGTCTTGCCGAGGCCCAGCCGATTGGCGGTCATGGACGAGCTAGCCAGTTGCCAGTTGAGGCTGGCTGCCACTGAGATCTTCGTCGTGCAAAGATGCCATGACGAAGCAGAGTCTCCGAGGACACAGCCGAGGCTCTGTCTGAGGGCGATGGCGAGACGAATGTTTTTTCTTCATCATCGATTCTGGAACAGGGCGGATCTGGTTGACTCGTTTTTCGCATGTCGTTGTTTGAGCAGGCATCCGGGGGCGGCTGTGGACCCTGCGGATCCTGCAAGGGGCATCCACTCCAAAGTCAAACCGCGGGGGCGGGGTGCTGACCTTGCGGGACACCCTTTGATAAACTCCTTGAATCAATTGCCGAATCTAAGGAGGGGAGTCGATGGCTTGCGCCATGAACAGCATGCCGCAAACTGCAAGTTTGTTTTCCATCTTCATTGTCCAGACAGGAATCTGGGATTCATTCCGGCACATGAAAGGGACAACAGCAGGGTACCAATCAACAACCGGCACTGCAGAATGTGATGCATGTGAAGAAGTGGGGCAGAGATTTTGTTGGGGACGCTAAGCAGTTTTCCGCTTTTGTTGAGGGCACGTCCATCCCCTCTGTTCATGCAAGTTTCCGCTTTGTGCATCACTGGTCGGAGCGAGACGGTGAAAAGAACATCACCCGGTGGAACGGACTTCTCCCGAGACGGCGCACTTCTGAACAATCTGAGCAAACCCGCCCGATTTCGGTCCGAGGCCACCCTCCGACAACCCCGGCCACAACTGCGGGTGCTCCCGCGGCGCTACGCCTCCGGGGGCTTGGCAGGGCAGGCCCGGTCTTGGCAGCCCTCCCCGCATTCAACTTCCCAACACCATCACCAGCTTGGATTTCAAGCAGTTGAGACCGACAATGAGCGCTCTAACATTTTATCTGACGTTAAACCTACACAAGTGCCCTCTCAGGCTGTCTGCAACATCCACGTCTCAAATCCTCCCATCCGACAATCATATACGCCACATCTCACTGCCCCCTCTGCCGGTATCGCGCATCCAGTTCTCGGTAGTGTTCGGCGATCTTCGCTAGGTAAGGATTCACCACCGGCGTGACTTTGATTGGTATGTATGAAGAGCCGGCCTTGGGTGTTTTCTTAGCCGAAGAGCCGGCTTTGGGCGCCGCCTTGGTTGGCGGCTTCTTGGATGAAGAGCTGGCGCTGGGCGTGTCCTTAATCGGCTTCTTAGACGATGAGCTGGCCTTGGGTGTCGCCTTGACCCGCTTCTTCGATGCCGAACCGGCGCTCGTTTCCTGCGTCAGGGCCTTGCGCTTCCGCGGCGGAGCTGGAGCCGGAGTCGGACTTAGAGCTGGAGTGGGCGTCGGCGAGGGATTGCTGTCGTATTCGGTCTCTTCTACGCTCGGCTGGATGTAGTCGTAATCATCGGGGTCGCTCTCCCTGATGTAGACTACAGACTCTTCGTCTGATTCATCATCGTCCGCACTGTCGTCGCTGCTGCTTGGGGAGCGGTAGTGCCTGTGGGCGGTGTTGTCGGAGCGGGCATCGCGGCGATGGTGGCGCACGGGCTGGGGAGTCTGCCCGTCGGTCCAGTCGTGGCTCTCATAGTCAGATTCGTTCTCGACGCTCTCGTGTAGCAACGACTGCCTCTCAATCCAGGCCTGCTGGGCCTCGAGCTAGGGGGTGTCAGTCGGTGCCTGGCATTCACGAATGCAGACTTACCAATGCGCTCTGCCTGTCCAGTCGCTCCATGATTTCTCTCTGGTTTGTCAAGACGACTTCGGCCAGCTGCCCGCCCAGGCGATCGGTCACGGCGGTCCAGTCAGTTCTCAACTGGTCGCTCGACTCGTTTGAGACGGGCTCTGCGTCAGAGTCGTCCTCGATCTTGATGACCGGTAACATGCGCCCCGTGGTCGGGTCTCGCCGCCACCCCTCGGATCGCTCCGGCGCCTTCTGGCCATCCCGCTTTTCTCCTTGACGCTGTTCCGCTTCCCTCTCATCTGGGCGTTGCCTCGGCGTCTCCTGCTCCGCCTCCTGTCTCCGCACCTCCGGCTGCTTGCCCTTGTTCCACTTCTTCGGAGACCGGCTGTGGCTTTTGCGACCACGGCCCTTGCTCCTCCACCACCGATTGTTGCGGGGAGAGCGAGTCGTGGAGGGCCTGCCCGAATGAGCGGCCCCCGATGAACGGCTGTCTGCCAAAGGGTTGCCCGGCTGGGGAGCAGCTGATGAGGCTGATGGACGGCTGCCCGGGTGGCTGGTAGCAGATGAATGGCTCCTCGATGTATTGTCGCCCGACTGGCCCGTCCCCGCTGGGCGATTACCTGATAGTTGACTGCCTGCCTGGCCGCCTGAAGGACGCCCGTTCGACGAATGACTAGTTCCGGACGCACCGTTCCGAGACCAGTGGTTCTGGGCGGCAAGCTGGGCGGGAGGGTGGCCCGGCACACATGATGCTCGGTCGTTTGCAGGACGGGAGCCCGCAGCCTGAGCACTCGCGCTCTGGTTACTCGGCGGAGGTCTCAGCCACGGATTGCTCATGGTCTGAAACGTGGATTCGTGCACGTGTCTCGGGAACTGTGCCATGGTTAGTCCACACGTGCACTCAGCGCGTCCTTGCCATGGTTTGCTGCATACCTCGTAGACGCCGCTTCTCATATGGGGCCTGTGTCGTCGAGCAGCCTCGGCCTCTCTGTCTCGGTCCAGTGCTCGCTTGAGTTTCTCGGGGTCAACGGGGGGTTTCTCCTGCAGTGGCGCATTGCCACCTCGCTGGAAGGTGTTTGCTGCCATATCAGACGACTGTTTCCCCTCCTTGATCTTGCGATACTCGTCCTCGAGGTGCCACGGTTGCTTGCCAGCTTTCTTGAGCTCCCAGCATTGTTCCAGCCTCTCGTGCATCTTGGCTGGTCTCGGACCGGGCTGGGCCGGGAACAGCGGCAAGCTGCTTTGAGGGCTGACGGACGAAGTTGAGAGAGGAGGACCAGTGTTCCCAAGGTGTGGGTATGGATGAGGTGCAAAAACTTCACATTGGAAGCAAGAAAAGCGAAAATGTGCTCCTTCAGCAGCCCTAAACCCAGGTCTCGGCTTCTATCCCATCTCAGTTCTCACAACCACCGAGACGCGCTGGTGGTTTGACGCGAACCGCGCCTGAACGCCAACTCGCAACCCAGAAATCCCGAGGCACATCAGAGCAGGGCAAGGTTTGTGAGGTCATGGGGACAACGGCCGACCCCCCTGAATCGAGTTGGCCTTCTGAAGCCCGGGGCTTCCATCGCCGGTCCTCATCCTCGGGCCTGGGCTACGAGGAGATTCCTTTCGGCTTGATGGGCCTTGCCAGACAAGGCCGACTCCCTTGAGACGCCCCGCTTTCTACGCCATCTTTGTCGATACGCCCGTTGCCTACTTCCGACTTCCATGAACAAGCCTGGTGGATGGCCAAACAACACCTTGCCAGCCACTGAACCGTTCCCCGCGGCATTACGCCCGTTTTGTTCAACCCCCGACGATGGGGACGGGATAGCTGGTGCTCTTCACCAACGGCTTCCTCCCGTGAGACCCCGTGAAGCAGGAGGATTGGCATCCAGCCATGCGAAACCACGCCATCGGAGCCAAGCCCAGCAGGGAATTTGGAAGAAACCAGGATGGAATTGAACACACCGGCCAGACAAACAGAGTCAATTCCATGAGCACCAGCCTGGACCAACCCACAACCCGCACCCCGCACCCAGTCTCAGCCCCAGCCTCAGTCCTACTTTTGTTCTCCAGGGAATCAAACCTCGAAAAAAATCTAGTTGACAACCTCCTCCGTCTCCTCCAACACCTCCTCCATGATCTCCTCGACAACCTGCTCCTCCTTCTCCCCATCCGCCGCGGCCTCCTTCTTGGCAGCCGCAGCCGCCGCCACAACCTGCGCCTCCTTCGCCTTGAGCAGCTCCGCCACAGGGTTCTCCGGCAGACCCAGCGCCGCCCGCTCCTCGGCGAGCTCCTCCTCCATGGCCTCGCGCCAGGCATACCACTCGTTGAGCAGGCGGCGGCGGGCCTCGACGACGGCCACGTCGGCGGAGCTGATGCGCTCGGCGTCCTCCTGCTCGAAGACGCGCGAGTACTCGCGCAGGTTCTTGCGGATCTGCTTCTGCTCCTCCTTGGTCAGCAGCGTCGGCGGGCGCGGGCGCCACGCCCACTGCTTGAACTTTTCAATGTGCTCCTCGCGCAGCAGCTCGCCCTTGAAGTCGTAGAGGTGGTAGCCGTTTTCCATCTGCGGGTGTTAGTAATCATCTCCCGAAACGGCGGATGGGGGTGACCTACCGAGTGCTTCCACGCCGACGCCCAGGTGGCGACGTAGCGGCCCGAGGGATCCCACTCGACGTCGGTGATGCCGTAGTGCTCCGAGGTGTTCATGGTCTGCAGGTTCGCCGTCAGGTCCTTCTCAGCCTCGGGCTTGTCGCCCTCAAAGTCAAGATCAAAAAACTCGAGGTCGGAGCTCTGCGTGTTGGCGATGGTGGCGATCACGACGAAGCGGCCCTTGGGCGACCAGTAGATGGCGTTGTGGTTCTTCTTCTCGAGCGTGCGCAGGTGCTTGAAGTTGCCGACCGCGTTGCCCTTGGCCTTCTCCGGGCAGAAGAAGGCGACGGCCGTCTTGGGCGGCACGGCGGTCGCGCCCACCGGCTCGGTCGTCGTGATGATGACGAAGCGGTCGCCCTTGGGCTCCCAGGCAAAGTTGATGACGGTGTCCTTGATGGTGTCGACCACCTCGACGGGCACGCCCTTCTCCTTGACGCGGAAGATCTCGAGCGTCGTCGCCTGCGACTTCTTGGACTTGGAGTGCCGGTCGACCTTGACGCAGATGTACGACGCATCCGACTGCCAGTGCAGCTTGACGTCCGACACGCTGAAGAGGTTGAGCGACCGCACGATCTGCTTGGACGGGATGCTCATCAGGCCGACGCGCGCGGGGTTGCTGCCAATCTCGGGCGTCCAGAAGCAGAAGAGCTGCTCGTACGTCTTGACGCCGTCGCGGCGCGGCGTCGCGGGCGCCCACTCAAAGTCCATGACGCCGTCGATCTTGATGGCCGTCTTGTCGAGCAGGTTCATCCGCGGCAGCTCGTACACGGAGATGGAGGTGCCCTGGTTGAGCCGGGCCACGTACTTGTCGTCGGCCGACCACTTGAACGCGGGCCAGGGGAACTTGGGCGGCTTCTTGCCGGCCTGCTCCTCGCCCGCGGGCGTGTCCTGCTGGGCAAACGACCGCAGCGGCTTGCCGGTCTCGATGTCCCAGATGACATAGTTCTTGCCATCGTCGTCGAGAGAGAGCGCGGGGTGGCCGCTGTCGGGGATCGAGATGGGCCGGTTGGACCAGGTGACGAGGTACTTTTCGTTGGGAGAGAAGGCGACCAGGTTGACGAAGGGGTGGGCGAACCGCCGCAGCCGCGACCACGACGCGCCGCCCCAGAGCAGCACGCCCTGCGCGTGCACTGATGTGAGGTAGGTGCCGAGCGGCGACCACTGCACGAACGTCTCTGTCCATTGTTGCCGGTCGACAATGTTCTCTGGCTGGTCCTTCTCGTTGTTCCAGAACACGCCCACCGTCTCCCCGCGGAACATGACGAACTGGTCGCGGCCGCGCCCGCTGGGGTCGGCCAGGAACCACCGCAGGTGCTCCTTTTCTTGGAACTCCTCGATCTTGGGCGGCGTGTACTCCTCGTCGATGCGGCCCTCGCGGCCGTAGCGGTCGACATCGGTGAGCTTGTTGACGCGCAGCGTGTGCTTCTTGTCGAGCGGGGCGTAGTCGAGCTGGCGGACCGCGGCGGCGGCCTCGGTGGGCGACGAATATTCGACAAAGGCGAACCTAGAGGATTAGCTAAGGTCCATTCCCCCTGCTCCGCAGACATACCTCAGCGACATGCCGTCGTCGCCCATGGGCATGTAGATGGCGTCCTCGCTGGTCCGGCCGACCGTGTTGAGCTTCTTGAGCAGGAACTTGATGAGCTTTGGTTTTTGCTCCTCGGTGACGGCGGGCAGGCCGTCGATGACGACGAAGGTGTCGTAGCCCTGCTCGAGCTGGACCTCATATTTCTCGCGGAGATCCGAGATGTCGACCTCATCCATGTCGAAATCCTCCTCGTCGAGGTCCTCCTCGCGCAGGTGGTCGAAAGATGGCGCCATTCTGGGCAGTCGGTCAGGCGTATCGTGGCTTGCAAAAGCGGGGTGCTCGTGGTGTTGTTGCCGATGCGCTGCGCGGGACTGGATCTTGGTCGTCGGGATAATTGACGAGATTTTGTGCGCGGCGCAGAAGTTGGTGGGGTTCGAAGTCTTGGAGTCGAAGCCGCCCCACAGGGCGTCTGTTTTTAGCGGTAGCCGGGTGTAGCGTTGGTTGAGTCGGTTTGAGTGCTGGAGTGAGGATAAGCCCAAAAGTGAGGAAGAAAAATCTCTCAAATACCTAAATCACTGAGAAGTTGCAGGCTCGCTCGCGCTTTATGCCCGATAGAAGAGGAGAAATCTCTTGCGTAATGTTCTTTGTTTGATCTCACTCATGCGCTGCTAATGCAAGACCCCGTGGTTCCCCTTTTAGGTGAAACCAACTGGGCAAGGCGGTGAGCGAGCTCCAGGAATTTTGCCATGTGCCAGCCAAAAAGTCCAAGCAGCTTCGGCTCCTGACTGCAGCGCTGCCTGGTCCGAGCTGCCCCTCCTCCCCGCCATCAGGACCCCCGAGCGGACCTCAACCTTGACCTCGAAGACTTTTGTTTCTCTCGATACCCGACAGTCCGCCATTATGGTATGCTCCTGTGTTCGACCTTTCTCTTTCCCTTCGGTTGTGCTGACAGGTTTTAGTCTTCCTTCAGCCCCACGCAAATCTTCGAGGAGGGCACGACAGAGGAAAAGG
This sequence comes from Chaetomiaceae sp. PF1801, assembly GCA_023628475.1. Taxonomy (NCBI): domain Eukaryota; kingdom Fungi; phylum Ascomycota; class Sordariomycetes; order Sordariales; family Chaetomiaceae; species Chaetomiaceae sp. PF1801. Next base: position 78,651 of record JAMAKQ010000085.1, read on the forward strand.
GCGAGAATGCCCGCCTCGCCGCCTTTGTCGGCGCCATCGCCGTCGGCGACCTCGTCAAGAGCACACTCGGGCCGAAGGGCATGGACAAGATCTTGCAGTCTGCGTATGTACCGCACTTGGTTTCTCGGTAGTCAGGGCTGACGGATGCAGATCCACCGGCGAGATCATGGTGACAAACGACGGCGCGACGATCCTCAAGTCCATTGCCCTCGACAACGCGGCCGCAAAGGTCCTTGTCAACATCTCCAAGGTACAAGACGACGAGGTGGGCGACGGCACCACGTCGGTGGCGGTCCTGGCCGCCGAGCTCCTGCGCGAGGCCGAGCAGCTCGTCGCCAAGAAGATCCACCCCCAGACCATCATCGAGGGCTACCGGATAGCCAGCCAGGCGGCGCTCAAGGCGCTCGAGGCGTCGGCGGTGGACAACAGCAAGAACCCGGAGGCGTTCCGGAAGGACCTCGAGGCGATCGCGCGGACGACGCTCAGCTCCAAGGTGCTCGCCCAGGACCGCGCCCACTTCGCCAAGCTGGCCGTCGACGCCGTGCTGCGGCTCAAGGGCTCGTCGGACCTCAGCCACATCCAGATCATCAAGAAGGCCGGCGGCAAGCTGAGCGAGTCGTACCTGGACGAGGGCTTCATCCTGGACAAGAAGATCGGCGTCAACCAGCCGAAGCGCCTCGAGAAGGCCAAGATCCTGGTCGCCAACACGTCCATGGACACGGACAAGGTCAAGATCTTTGGCGCGCGGCTCAAGGTCAGCTCGACCAGCAAGCTCGCCGAGCTCGAGAAGGCCGAGCGCGAGAAGATGAAGGCCAAAGTCGAAAAGATCAAGGCGCACGGCATCAACTGCTTCATCAACCGGCAGCTCATCTACAACTGGCCCGAGCAGCTCTTCACCGACGCCGGCATCATGTCGATCGAGCACGCCGACTTTGACGGCATCGAGCGCCTGGCGCTTGTCACGGGCGGCGAGATCGCGTCCACCTTCGACCACCCGGACCAGGTCAAGCTCGGCCACTGCGACCTGATCGAGGAGGTGCTCATTGGCGAGGACACGCTCATCAAGTTCTCGGGCGTCGCCGCCGGCCAGGCGTGCACCATCGTGCTGCGCGGCGCGACCGACCAGCTGCTCGACGAGGCCGAGCGCAGCCTGCACGACGCGCTGGCCGTGCTGTCGCAGACGGTGCGCGAGCCGCGGACCACCCTCGGCGGCGGCTGCGCCGAGATGCTCATGGCCAAGGCCGTCGAGGGCGCCGCCACCCGCGTCGAGGGCAAGAAGCAGACGGCCGTGGCCGCGTTCGCCGTGGCCCTGCGCCAGCTGCCGACGATTCTCGCGGATAACGCCGGGTTGGACTCGGGAGACCTGATCGCCCGGCTGCGCAAGGCCATCTATGATGGCATGACGACGTACGGGCTGGATCTGACGACGCCGGGCGGCGGGATCGCGGATATGCGCGAGCTGGGGGTGATTGAGAGCTACAAGCTCAAGAAGGCGGTGGTGAACTCGGCGAGTGAGGCTGCTGAGGTGAGTTTCTTCTGTCCTGCCTTGATGTCTTGAAGAGCATGTGTGCTGACTGGGGTGACAGCTTCTCCTGCGCGTGGACGACATAATAAGAGCCGCGCCCCGGAGGCGGGAGAGGCACTGAGTGCAGGAGGGATGTGTGGCGGCGAGTGTGTTGAGATGTAGAGTACCATAGACGCGTCCAATGCATCGCTGAGCCAGTGGGTGGTGTGAAACAAGCCGGTACTCTGTCGGTGTCCTTGTGAAAGATCGGGGTGTATCACGGAGCCTACTCGATCCCTGGGGCGGAGAGTCTGGTCTGGAGAGCTGCATGCGCCAACAAGTTGTCCACAGCATGGCCGTCCCTCACCGCTCTTGGACTGACCCCTGTTGGCCAGCCTCGTTGCCTTCACTGACCAGCTGTCCCAGCCACTTCGTCATCCGACTTTAGTTTACCTGAGGTAACTGCTATTATTACTTCCCCAAGTCAGATTGCCTTGCCGTGGCCATTCGCATACGCTCTGTTTTGTCCCCGGACATGGGTTGACTGGTCCCTGGGGATCTCGGGAAAGTCTTCCTCTCGTTGATGTTTGGTGTTTAGAAGACAACGTTCAATGAAGGCCAGGGTCAATTTCATGGATGGACGCAGGATGGTTGTCTGAGATTTGTGCGTACCTCACTGGACATGAGGTTTGTTGACGTATTTATGGATACCTTGTTCCAAGGTTGACTTGGGATCCAGTCTGGTATCTTTCGTCAACACCAAATAAGAAGGCGGGTTTGATCGAACAGAAGCAGTATTTTGTGTCTGAAGGAGCTTGAAGTGGAATGACTTAGTGGTGTAGATGGTTCAGGTGTAAGGGAGGAGTGGCTGGGTGCCGAGAACAAGCACGACCAGGAAGAAAAAAAAAAACGAAAGAAAGAGAAAAAAAGAAAAAAGGAGAAAAAAAAAGAAAAAAAAAGAAGATCGGTGTAGAGCTGTTGAAGTTCCGTCAGAGCCTCATATCCCTCGACCCTCAGAGCCTTCCACAGAGAGCGCACTCATCTATGCAAGTACCGTGTCAACCACTAAGACTTTCGGTACCCACAAACCCATACGGGCAGTTACTGTGGACAAGCCCGACAGCCCAGACCAGCTGGGTAGCGCAATGCGTGGGAGTTGAACCCACTGTCTCTCGCCAGTGACTGGCAGTCGAGACCACTTGACTAATAGCTCTACTTTCTTTGTTGATCTCGGATTGGTGTAGGCGCTTAATCAAGCAGGGTGCGGGCTGCTGTTCCAGGGTTGAGGCTATACGAAAGCGTGTTGAAGTGCCAGTAAGTATCCGGGTGGGCTGGACCTACGATAGTCGAGAGAGTTGCCCGGGGAGGAGAGGAGTTCGCTTGGCTACTGCCGCAACCACCAGAAGAAGGTTGAGAGTTATCGTAAGGCTACCTTGGGGGAGCACTGGACTAGAGCTCGTTGGCCCTTGCGTTTACCTTGGATATCAGTAGAGGAATACTAACGTTCACTTGACGGGAGGCGCAGGAAAAGCAGTGTGCAAATGTGGCCACCATGCCTTTCCCGACCATGAAACGCTCGGTTCACTGTTGTGGAATGTCTGCAAAAAGGAAAAGCAGGAAACAGGCATTAAATTAGGTAGGTACCGGTACAGACGCGCCAGAATCATGCATGGCTGATGTGTTGATGAAGAGAGCAGCCAGGGCTTGAGCTATCTAATATGCCTCCAAAGTCCCTCGGACCGATGCACCCTGCCGATCCGACCCATGCCATCAACGCCGTCTATAGAGAAGACATTCCCGTCTAATAAGCCACCTCATGCCGAGAGAGAAAACTCTGTCCTGTAGCGCCGAAAAAAAGAGAAGGCAGGCAAACTCCAGACGACAACGCCGATCCGCTAACTTAGACAGGAAAGATCCGAAAGAAACGAGCACCCAACTAGGTAAATCCAACGGTCCCGACCCTGTGGCTCACATCGCCATCTCAACGTCACCGTCGGCGTCCTCGATGGTAAGCTCCTCCATGCGTCCCGGGAGCTCCTTGTTGCCCTCGTCATCGGCCATGTCCACATCCTTGTCCGCCTTGTCATCGTCGGAGGAGGAGGAATCCTCGTCAGTGTCGTCAACATCATAATCGACGGCCTCGCCCATGAGATGCGGGTACGCGTAAAACTCCATGGTCATCCAACCCCTGTGTGACGCCTAGTGTTAGCCGCCTTCCTCTTCTGTGTTTCAATTTTCAAGGGAGGAAATGACATACCAGTGACGGCCCGCAGCCTCCAGCAGATCGTCAATGGCGAAGGCGAGATCGGTCAGCCGATCCTCCTCCGCCTTCTTCTGGGCTGCCGGGGTGTGGCGCTTGTACTCGTTACGCGCGTTTGCAATCTGATACACAAGCTCGACCCTATTGTTTGCAATGGTGTTAGCAAATGCTTTTTGTGCTTGTAGGAACACCGGTTTGTGCAGAGAGGATTCCAGGTTGAGGGGCGAGGAGGGCAGCGCTCAGTGGCTATGAGGTCGGGATGAGTGTAAAGGGACAGGGTCAAAAGGAAAAGAGAGTGACAGGGCGACAGCGACAACAAACTCAAAGGACACTTACCAGACATCCTCGGGAATGGCCTGGGACAGGTCGGAAAACTCGGCCGACCTCTCGAGAAACTCGATCATGTCCTCGCCGGGGCGGATACCCGACTTGCCGTCGCCGATTATCTTGGCCGTCGCGAGCAGCGCCTGGACGACCAGGTGCTGCGCGTCGCGCTTGCGGATCTTGCCGCCTCCGTTGTTACCGAGCAGGTCGACGATGGCGCGGCGGACGACGGCGTCGCGGGCGTCAGAGCGCAGGATGCGCGGCGAGCCCTGCTTCTGCCGCCAGCGGAAGCCGGCACGGGGGAACCAGTCGACGAGGAGATTGTGATTCTTGGGGAGGCCCGACATTTTCTGTCTTTTTCTTCGTGATGATTGATGTTTTCTTGAGGGAAAAAAACAGAGGAGGAGGCGCGAAGTGTAGGATTGCCGTGGAAAATAAGAGAAGGTAGGAGAGAAGAAATCGCAATTTTGGCACAAGCAATTGAGTCGGCGGTTTGGTTAAAGAAGGTCAAGTTAGAAAGAACAGGAAATCGAGAACAGAGTCGAGTGCCCGAGTTTGAGCCATTCTGAACAGCAACCTAGCGTGGGTCAGTACCAGGACAATAGATTCAGATAAGACCAAGGCCTATTGTCCACCAAATGTAAATCTCACAATCCCACATGAATAAGTCGAGCTGAGGCACGAGCACCAGAAGGACACAACTCAAGTTGCCGCCGAACAACAATCCAGCGAGAGTCCGATTTGAGAATAACAACTACCCGGCAGGCATCAGCCACTTCACCCGAGTTCGTCTTTCAGACCTTCAACAAGCGTAGGCAGTGTGTCTGTCCGCAGAGACCGTTGTGACTGCGTGTCTGTTCTTGACGGCGGCAGCTGGGCCCGATCGAGAAGGGTAAAGTGTAAACTTGAAGCGGGTGCCGATCTCAAAACTCCATCGCCTTGGTAACGGCTATGGCATTCCTCCCTGAAGCCAATGCATGGTGATTGCAACGGCTGGCCCTCAGGGAGCGTGGAACATGTCTCCCCGAGCTTGTCCCTCTACATCAGACAAAAGAAGGGTTTTTTGCCAGCTCTGCCACCTGGCAACCGGCCACCGGCACCGCCCAGCCCGCCCTTAAAGGGTCAGATTGCGCCCACAGTGGCAACAACACAAAAGAGCTTGCTGGTCAAGTGGTCTCGACGGTCGGTCAACGACTAGAGGCAGTGGGTTCAACTCCCGCACGTTGCGCTACCCAGCTGGTCCTGGGCTGAGGAACTCGTTCATGGTAACTGCCCGCATGGGTTTGTCGGCACAACGTCTTAGTGGTAGACAGTGCCTGCATAGTTATGATGCGTCCTCCATGAAGAGTTCGAGGGTTGAGGGATTATGAGGGCTCGAGGGTTTCCAAGCAGCTCGCCGATTCTTTTCTTCTTTTTCTTTCTTTCCACCACAGATCACCACCACAACAGAACATCCCACTCTCTTTCCGTCACAGCTCTTTACGTCGACCACACGACATGTGACATGTAGCAAATCTCGCAAGAAGCAATCAACACAGCATCGCACCTGTAGTATACTAGTAACCTCGGGCTTCAACACCGGCACGATACGAAGTTGCACACCGAAACTTTTCCCGTCAAGGCTTCCGATTGTTCCGCCGGGCATCCGGAGCACAACAGCTGATTATTCATCACTGCGCAACTCAGCTCTCCCCTCACTGACTGGCCGGTCGGTAATGGCAATCATCAGCCTCGAGTACGGCATTGACGCCGGAATTACGACCGGCGGCCGAGGGCATGTCGTTGGTTTAAAGTTGCTGGGCTCGAGCTAGGGGTAATGCGGAGTCCGAATTGCTCCGCGCGGTTGCCTGATGCGGAGTCCCCCATCGGGCCCACCCCGTGTTCAACCTGGAAGGAAAGCAACGTCGGGGGTCGGGCACAACGGTGGCCGACTCATCACAGCCGGACGCCCTTCCCAATGTCATCACGGCGCCGGTGTGGAAGCGCCGACGAGCAGGGTTGAGTTGGTTGCGGTCCCTCCTGCCAAGGTGCGACAAGCAGAAGCTCCGATGACGCCGGTCAAGACTGAGGTCGTCCGAACCAAGCAGCCGCGATGATCAATCCGGTGAACCCGTGAACTGCCACTGCCACGCAAGACCGGACCTCAGTTCAGCCTGCCATGGCAGCCATAAATACCCGTCTCTTCTCCTCCTCTCGAGTCCTCCATCTCCCCTCCAAGCCCAGACTTCCGCTCACACACGCAACTCACATCCACAGCCCAATCTCAAAACCACCAGCTCGCAGCATCACCACCGCTCGTCCCTCAACAGAACGCAAAATGGCATCCGGCAGCATCCCCATCGCCACCTTCGGCGCGAACCCCGACACCGCCAAAGCAATCCAGGCTCGGCTCGTGCCCGAGTATGACGGTACGTTTCCCCTTTCCCTCCCATCACCGCTCCCCCTCCCCCCCCACCCCTCAATTTCAAACTAACAATATTTTTCCAAACACGACAGTCGTCCACGTCAGCCTCACCCTCGAAACCGCCCTCTCCGAGCTCCCCTTCCTCGCCGCCGGCCACCTGGAAGTCCCCTGCGCCTCCAACATCGGCAGCAACGCGTTCCGCGACGCCGCCCAGCGCAGGATCCCCAAGGCCGTTACGTTCGGCGGCGGCATCCCTGACGAGCAGGTGGCTGCCGTGATGGGGGCTATCCGGGAGCAGCTGGTGGCGGCGGGCAAGAGCGGGGACGAGGTGAAGCCTGTCAGGGTCACGCGGGAGGAGATTCTGGCGACGGGGGCCACGGCGCCGAGTCCGGAGGCTATTGTGCAGGTGCTGAGGGGGAAGTTGGCGGGGTTGTTGCAGGAGGGGGAGATTTGACTTTGTTGAACTGCCTGAGTCGACGTGCACGGTCTATGGAAGGTGGCTGATAGGGAAAATGGAGATGAAACTTGCGTTGAATTGGTTTGTGGTAAGGTCAGGTTAGCATCCACCTTGGGGCGCTTAGAGTTAGCAGGTTAGAGAAGGAAGAGACAATTAAGCATTGCCATTGATGCTGCAGTGACGTTGCTTTGTCTGCTGCCTTCATGGATGTTGTGTGTCTTGCTTTGCCTCCAATCGACACAGCCAAACTGTGCTAGAGCAAGTTTCTGAATTCCACTCATTCTCCTACTTCATCCCCAACCCAAGCTTCCGCCGCCGATACTCCTCCGAGCCACTCAAAAACAGATTGATCCCCTCCAAAGTCACATCAAACCCGTCATAAAACCCATAATCATACTCGCTCTCCCCAGGATTATGCATCTCCCACTGACTATCTCTCAGGTACTCCCCGTCAAACGCCAGCTGCGGCTCGGGGTTCTGCAGCGGCAGCGCATCCATCCAGTTTCTATAGCCGGCGCAAACACCAAAGTACGGCAACCCAAGTCGCTCCTTGCGCCGCAGCAAGTCTTCCCGGTAGTACCTGTTCGCGCTCGCCTTGGCATCGTCCATCATCAACCTGTCGGGCGTCACCTGGGGCTGCATGTCCATGATGGCGTCGTATGTGTCCCTATAATCCGCCGCGATGCAGGCGCGGACACACTGCGGTCTCATGGCGGGTCGGGCTGACGCCAGAGCTAGAAGGATGTGTGGATGAGGGAGTGTGGGATACCAGATCCAGTACGGCAGCTCAGCATCCGGGACGCCAGATGAATCGGTGAGGTGGGAGGAAACGCCGTCCATAACCCGGCGTGCGTGTATCCCCCGCCAGAGCATGACGCGCTCTCGCTCATTGAGCCTCAGGGAGGCGACGAAGGATGAGGACACTGCGAGCCACGCCGCCATGGCGGTGCTGTGGTAGCAGCCTCGCGTGAGGCAGACTATTTCGAAGCGGACGTCATGGACGCGCGTGGAAGGCGGGTAGACGTCTCGGCGTCGGAGGCGGGCGTAGCGGTCGACGTTGCCGGTGGCGGCTGCGTGGAGGGTGAGGAGGGTTTTGTTCATGGAGGGGAGGTCGAAGGGGAGGGGGGAGTTGAGCAGGGCGGCGTCTTCGGGGGTTAGGATTGGGGGTTCGAGGGTGATGGTCTTCTCGCCGATGTTGCAGTCCTCGGTGATGTCGAAGAGGCTGTCATTGGGGTCGAAGGATTTGGTGTACTTGCGGCGGGCTGTGAGGGTTGCGAGGACTGCTGTGTCGGCGTTCAGATATGCAGGCGCCTCCGGCTTGTCGAGGTTGATGGAGTGGGATGAGTCGTCCATGACGCGGTACCGCATGGGTGCGGCCATGATGTCCTTGAAGATCTCCTGTGCGCCTGGGTTCTGGCGATTCTCTCGCGCCTCTTCGGCGATGGAGACGTCCGGCAGGGGGTTGAGCTCACGGTAGAGCTGGGCATAGCCGGCGACGGCACAGGCGCGGCCGACTTGATATCGCATGTCGGGGTACTTCTGGGCCAGGGCGCGGTAGGTCTCCTCCTTGGCGACGTTTGGATGCCAGATGCAGTACGGGTATATGTCAGGGCGCATGGCGTCCTCTGGCGGGATCTCGTCGCTCATGATCAGCCGGCCGTTGCGCGCGCGGGCAAATATTTCCTGGCCTGGGAGAGCTGCCAACTCGGCCACCTCAGGCGAGCAAGCAAAACTGATGTGGTGTCGGATACCGTGGACGACACAGAGGCGGACAACTTCGTTGCCGAGGTTCGAAGGCAACTTCTCTCCGCGCAGCGCAGCCCGGCAGGCGGCGCCATCGAAGGCAGTGCGAGTGAGACATTGCGATATGCTGGGGCGGTCAGGGACGAATGAGACTCGCATTTTGAGCCCTGTTGCGTTGGTTGAGAAGGATAGTATCAAGAGAAAGCGTCACGTGTTGACAAATGCAGCTCCTTTCACCCCAAAGATTTTCACCTGTGCATGTGGAACTAACTGTGAGTCATAGCACATGGCTCCAAGCACCGTTCGAAGAATTAAACATTGATTGACACTTGGCAGGCTCAAACGTGTATCTCGGATTCTAAATTCTTTCATCTACAGGAGCCATGGAAGAAAGTTGACACGGACGGTCCATCTTCTGCCCGTCTCAGCATTGTCCCCTCTGCCAACCAGCAAACCTCACTCTACTTTGCTTCCCCAAGCTTCTCCCGCACCGCATCGTACGAGGCATACGCATCGGCCTCGGCATCGAAATCCAAGATCCACGCCTCCCGCTTCAGGTGCAGCGACTCGGGATCCTTCCAGATGGCATCCCAGTCGGCCTTGTGCCACTGCTCGCGCGTCGTGACGCCCGTCTTCTGGATCCGGTGCACGCGCTCGTACCGGATGCGCTCCCACACCCGCAGCGCCTCCTGCACCTTGCCCTTGCCCGCCTTGTCGAGACACGCGGCCAGCACCACGCCGTCCTCCATGGCCTGGCTCGCCCCCTGAATCGACGTCGGCAGGAACGGGTGCGCGGCGTCGCCGATCAGCGCCGTGCGCGCCTTGGGCGAGATGAAGGTCGGTAGCGGGTCGCGGAACACAAGCTTGTAGTCGAACAACCGCTCCGGCGGCGTAAGCTTGACCAGCTCCACCACGACCGGATCCCACCCGTCCACGACCTTCAACACGTCCTCAATCTTCCCAGGGAACTGCCAGCTCTCCTCGATGCTGCCCTCATCCTTGTGCGTGCACACCCAGCTCATCTCCTTGCCGTCCTTGATAGCCGCCGCCAGGAAGTGCACATCCTCGCCAATCCACCCGTTGTGCGAGTCCCCCTTCTCCACCAGATGCCGCGTCTTGTCGTTCTTGAGCAGCTCCCCGGCCTCGAACCACGTTCGGAACACGGCGTACCCGCTCGGCAGCGGCTTGTCTTCGGACCCGAGCACCAGCTTGCGGCCGCGCGACCTGACGCCTTCGGCGGCGAGCACCACGTCCCCGACGAACCTTTCCCCGGACTCGGTCACCACGCCCGCGCAGCCGTCCTCCTCAAAGTACTCGACCACGTTGCTCCCCAGCCGCACGTCAATGCCCCTGTCGATGGCATGCCTGAGTAAGACCTGGTGGATCTCCCCGCGGTGGCCATTCACTCGCGGCCCCCACCGTTGATGCTCCTCGGCAAACGACTGCGTCGTGACAAAGTTGCCCTTCCAGTCGTGGAAGTGGAACGCGTCGGATTTGTGGACGAGCGGCTGGAGGGCTTCGACGACGCCGGGCCACTTGGCGAAGAAGCGGGACGAGTTCTGGCCGAACGAGATGATGTCGCCGAGGGGGACGAGGGCGGGGGACTTGTCGAGGAGGGTGACGGCGTGACCTTTGCGATCGCACTCGATGGCGGCGGTCAGGCCGGCAAAGCCTGCGCCGACGATGATGACGGAGATGCCTGAGGGCGGGAGGCGGGGGTAGTCTGGCATGATTACTGTTGTGAGATGTGGTCGATAGCGATGTGGTGGAAGATCAACGCAAATCTAGGGGGTCTTCGAGTGGTGGGCTTCTTGTAGGTAGTCTTGGTGGTCTGGGGCCGGACCTGCAGAGTGTAAGTGAGGAAGCACCGGCTCTAGAACTATATTGTTGTTTTGAGCCCCTGTCCCCTGCGCATGAGGAGAAGCTTGTTCGGACCCCAGGTGCATAAGGTTGACGCCCGGGGAACTACTCCCGAAGGTGACCGACCCCGCATGGGATTCTTTGGGACACCACTCAAGCCTTGCCCAGCCGCGGGCGTTGGGCGAACAAGGTACCATTGTCTGCAGCGCAGGGACTTGCAGATGGCTCAGCCGCCGGAGAAAATCAAAGGGGCGGGATGCAGCCGGATGGCATGATGAGAGCCCGGATTGCTAAAACTGCGGAGGGTGCCAAACATGGCCAAAAAAAAAATTCAAACGAGTTGGAATGACCGGAGACAGCTCATCAGGACCCAGCTCTGCGGTCGTTTTCCAGCTCAAGGCGTTACCAGGTTGGATGCTAGGAACTCAAGGTCGCAGCGAGGGGATGTACGCGCAAGAGGATGGATGTCGTTTGCCGCGAGGTTGACCAGGGTGGGACTCGTCGCGCCAGCGTGATCTGCTTCCCGGCGGAACTCGGAAGTCGCCGGCCGAGACAGCCCTTGCAGGAACCCTGAATGGAATCCATGATTTTTGAGCTCCCCTGGGTTGGGGTAGTCAGATGCCTGACTGCCTGAAGCGACGACAGCAAAATGTTCGGAAGCTTGCCGAGCTTACCCAAGACCTCCGGTCCCCGCGACGTTTGAAACCCTGCAACGGCCCGGATCACGTGCATCCGCACCTTCAACTGCCGCCCGAACCGCCAGCTGATTGGCCCAGCACACAGCTCAGAGCTCCCCACTTCACCACTTCATCCAGCCACGCGCCGCATGGCGGGAGCCGCACTTCGTCCAACGGCCAGCGTGCAGACTGTTCTTCAGCCATTGCAGCGATGAGCTGGACCTGAACTCTGCAATACCATCAGGTCAGGGCCCTCAGTCGTTCGTCTTGCCTGCCTTCTTTTCTCCCATATATTCCCCAGACCTTTCGGAGCGGCCCGACTTTTAACTCCCGACGCACGGAGCCGATCTTCTCCACTTTGGACGAACATTCACGACAACCGATTGCTCGCTGCGCCAACGCCATTATCCATCAGGACCGCGTCCATCGTTTGCCCAACTTTCCAGCCTCCGCCCAACGCCTCTTCGCCTTCTGCTGACACGCCACACGCCATTTATTACGCTCTCGAACGCACACCTTGGGCGCAATTGATGCGCCTTGCCGCTCGGCAACATGTCTGCCCCACGTATGTCAGCTTGAGAGGGCCCAGGTTGGGTTGAGGTTGCCGCTTGCTAACACCGTCAGTGGCCAACGAGGAGAGGGAGTCCTACACGCGCATCATTGACGGAATCCTTGCCGCCGCCGATCTCGAGACCGTCACACGCAAAAAGGTCCGCAAGGGCCTTGAGGAAGCCATCAACAAGGACCTTAGCGATCAGAAAGTACGCTCATCGTGTCCCACCAATGGCCGACACATGACTGACCTCCAACCCACAGGATGCCATCAAGAGCCTAATCGAGGCCCGCTTCGACGCCATCTCGAGCCAGGTCGCCCAGGTCCCCACACCGACATCGGGCGCCGCCGCCGAGCACGAGACCAACGGCCGCGCCTCATCCGCCGACGACACGGGCGCCGACGGCGAGATCAACGTGTCGCTGGCCCTCCCCAGCAAGCCGGCCAAGCGGGACAGCTCGAGCGAGGCGGCGAGCGTGCAGGCCAGCGAAGAGGCCAGCGAGGAGGCCGACGCCCGGCTGGCGGCCGAGCTGCAGGCGCAGGAGAACAGGCTGTCGCGCGGCCGGGTGACGCGCGGGGGCGGCGCCGCCAAGCCCAAGCCCAAGCCCAAGGCGAAGCCGGCGAAGAAGAAGAGCGCGAAGCGGGTGCGTTCCGACGACGACAGCGGTGTCGACGACTCGGAGGGTGCCGGGCCCAAGAAGCGCAAGGCCGGTGGCGGGTTCCAGAAGCCGTTTAACCTCAGCTTCCCGCTGGCTGAGCTGTGCGGGGAGAGCCAGGTGAGTTTTTCTTTCTTTGGGACACAGAACGTAAACTGACCGACCCAGCTCTCGCGCCCGCAGGTCGTCAAGAAGATATGGGAGTACATCAAGAGCAACCAGCTGCAGGACCCCAACGACAAGCGCCAGATCCTGTGCGACGAGAAGCTGCACGCCGTCTTCAAGCAGGACAAGGTTAACATGTTTTCCATGAACAAGCTGCTGGGGAACCAGCTCTATCCGATTGAGGAGTGAGCTGTCGGTTTCTTCGTCTACAGGGAGGTCGGCGTTCATGGCGTTTTGGGCACTTGCGGACGGGTCATACGGTTATGCCTTTCCTTTTACTCCATTCATCTGGGCCATTTGGCAATCCGTTGCTTTGGCCACTGGCGCGGCAGCATCTCCTTCCACTGTTTCGTCCACCCACTCTCAGTTTGCCAATGGACCTCGGCTCGCTATCCGCTGGCATCTCGGCATGGGACTGGACAGACACAACGGGACTACCGGTACCTTGGGAGTACAATTTTCCTTCTCCTTTTTTCTCGCACAATCATTGGGATAGTTCCCCGGGACATGATCGGGCCGCCTGCACTGCGGACGGGCAGAGGCAGGACGCCCTTCTCTTTTCTTGGCGGCGTCGGCGCATCAAGGCATACTCGGTTGGAGACCACGGCTGGGCGCTCCATCATTATCTCCTATCTTCTCGGCATAGCATCGGTATTTTGTATTGTCTAGTTCTCTCTCCATATCTAGGGTGAGGGACGCGGGAGGGGGAAAAGGGATATGGTGGGCCAGGTATATAGGTATCTAGGTGAATGACATGGATGCAGTTCATCGCTGCGGTGGTGGTGATGGTGAGAATCTGAGCTGTGTGCCATTGCGGTTGGCTGCGGCAACGAGCCGTTGGTGGCGTTTAATGGTCGGGTCAAATCGAATGCAACGGAGAGCAAAAGGATGGAACAGGTTTGTCAGCTTCCTCGACCACATTGTCCGCTCGAACAGAAACGCCTCGAAATCTGCCTCTTGTGACTGCTCGAGGCGCAGTTGATGACTCAAAGTAAATCACGATTGGACATCTCGGCGTCTTCAGGCACAGCCAAAGAAATATCCGAAAAGGGATGATGACACACACGGCGAGCCCGGGCGATTTATCCCCGGCCAGATCCGCTGCGGGACCCCTGACCCTGGACTGCGCCAATCGCTGCAGCCGTCTGCTCGCTGGTTAAAATCAAGCTCCGGCCCGACCCCACCATCGTCGACATCGAAGCTTCAACAGCTGTCTTCAATTTGCGCCTCTCGACAAGTTCACACTCGACGTCCACGTAGACGCATCCATCGTTGCTGCTGAATCTGCCTGTGAAGACACAGATTTTGGCCACACCAATCGGATCGAACTCTCCAGACAACCACGCAGACGGATCCCACACCCACAGCTCTTCAACACACGACAACGCGACAACCGGCATGGCTTCGACTGCACCAGCTACCGCAGCTGACGGCGGCGCAGCAGAGCATGCACCCTCCGGACCCCGGGGCGACGGCCACAGAGGCAGAGGCAGAGGACGGGGCGGGCGAGGCCGTGGAAGAGGGAGAGGCAGAGGAGGAGGAGGCCATCACCACACCACACACAATGAGCCCGCCGACGAGCAGAAGCCGCCACCGGCCGGCAAGCCCGCCAGCTTCAAGGTCAAGAACGACACGCAGGACCAGGTCGCCGACGACGACGTCGAGGTGTGCTTCATCTGCGCCAACCCCATCAGCCACCACTCGGTCGCCCCCTGCAACCACATCACCTGCCACATCTGCGCCCTGCGGCTGCGGGCGCTGTACAAGAACAAGGACTGTCCGCATTGCAGAGTATGTATCACCCGGTCCTCGAGATAAGCAGCCTGTCGCTGACCTCTAGACCTCCGCCCCCTACGTCATCTTCACCGACGACGGCACGAAGCGCTTCGAGGAGTACACCGACGCCGACATCACCAGCACCGACGACAACATCGGCATCAAATACGCCGGCGAGGACATTGTCGGCGACACAGTCCTGCTACTCCGCTACAACTGCCCCGACGCCGACTGCGACTTTGCCGGCCTCGGCTGGGTCGACCTGCACCGCCACGTCCGCAGCGTCCACCACAAGAAGATGTGCGACCTGTGCACCCGCCACAAGAAGGTCTTTACGCACGAGCACGACATGTTCGGCGACAAGGAGCTGACGGAGCACATGCGCCACGGCGACGACAAGCCCGGCGCCGCCGACCAGACGGGCTTCCGCGGGCACCCGCTGTGCGGCTTCTGCGGCGCCCGCTTCTACGACAGCGACAAGCTGTACGAGCACTGCCGCAACAAGCACGAGCGCTGCTTCATCTGCGACCGCCGCGACTCGCGCCAGCCGCACTACTACCTCGACTACAACGCCCTCGAGGAGCACTTCAAGAAGGACCACTTCCTGTGCCCGGACCGCGAGTGCCTCGAGAAGAAGTTTGTCGTGTTCGAGTCCGAGATGGACCTCAAGGCGCACCAGCTGAGCGAGCACGGCGGCTCGCTGGCTAAAGGGCGGGATGCCCGGACCGTGGACCTGTCCAACTTTGACCTGCGGCAGCGGTACGAGCAGGAGCGGCGGGGCGGGGGTGCCCGGGAGCAGCGGCGGCGCGGGCCAGATCCCAACGCCGAGCCGCTGCCGGTCAGCTCGGCCCAGCCCCTGCGGAGAGACGAGCTCGCCTTCCAGCGGCAGATGGCCCTGCAGACAGCAACAAGCCGGCCAGCAGCAGGCCCATCTCGTCCTGCACCCAGCAACGCGCCCGCCTCACAATCTCGCATCCCACCCAACCGCCCCATCATCGAAGCCATGGAAAACCTCAGCATCACCGACCTCTCCTCCCTCACCCCCGAACAGCGCGCCAGCCTCACCCGCCACGGCGCCGTCATCGAGCGCGCCTCCAACCTCCTCGGCAACGACGCCACCAAGATGGCCGCCTTCCGCTCGCACATCTCGACCTACAACAAGGGCTCCATGACGCCGCAACAGCTCATCGACGCCTTCTTCGCCCTCTTCTCCGAGACCTCCTCCACCGCCCTCGGAACCCTCGTCCGCGAAGTAGCCGACCTCTTCGAGGACAAGAAAAAGGCGGAAGCACTCCGCAAGGCGTGGGCCAACTGGCGCGCTATCAATGAAGACTACCCCTCCCTGCCCGGGCTGGAGGGTATGCACGGCGCCACGACGTCCACCACGGGGTGGGCTGCGGCCGCCGCAGCTGGTCCGAGTAATTCTTCGCAAGCGGCGGCCGCGGCGCACGCAGCCGCGCAGCTGAGGCATTCGACGCGGGTGTTGAAGCTGAAGAATAGTACGCGACGGGGGAGTGTGGGGGGCCAGTCGGTGTTGAGCATGGCGAGTAGCAGTGGGGTGCCGTCGTCTGCTGCTTCTGTGGCGGCGGCGGGGGGCCCGTCGTCGAGGGCGGCGGTGCCGTCGGCCGCTGCGTTTCCTGCTTTGCCGGGTCAGCCGAGCTCGAGGGCGCAGGCGCAGCCGAGTTGGATTGGTGGTGGTGGGGGGAGGAGTGCTGCGTCTGCTTCGTCGAGACCTGCTGGCGGGACTGGGGCGCCGGGGGCGAGGAAACCGGCTGCTTTATCGAGTGAGGAAGCGTTTCCTGCTTTGCCGGCCGCGCCAAAGGTGCAGACGACCATCTTTGGGTATGGGAATGGGCGGGCCGTGAGGAGGGATGTTGGGAGTGGGAGGGAGACGGGGTTTAGTTGGGGTGGAAGTTCCCAGGCTGGTCCGAGTGGACAAGCAGCGCAAGGGCAAGGGCAGGGTGCTGCTGGGGATGGGGAGGGGCAGGGTGGGAAGAAGAAGAGTAAGAAGCAGGTTTTGGCGCATTGGGGGTAGTGGCCCGGGGTAGGCTCTCAGATGGGGGATGAGCTGGAAAAGATCGGGTCCTTCGTATGTGGGGGGTCTTGTTAGAGGTAGATTGCGAAGTATGGCATAGCGAATTTGCATGATATGGCTTGGGTACCACAAGATCACCTGAGTGAGATTGGGTTCCAGGTGTGAGATAGTTACAGATGATGTGCTTGCGTGGCAATCCTCTTCTATTTTCCTTCGTTTGTCAGGGTTAAGGTTAGCTATGACTCCTAATGTGAGCATCGGACACGGTCACTGAGACACTGAGTCCCGCTCAACGGGAAGAAGCAGGGCCCTTCAAGACAACCTAAGATCAGTGCCGCCATCCCCCGTCGAGAGATTCAGCTCCGAAGAACGAACCTCGGGGCCGTGTCTATTTCGAGTGCCCGCCCGGGGAGGGAGAGACGAGGAGGCGAGAGGGGATGAGCAGAATTGAGGTGTTGTGAATTGCAGGACCAGCCAGCACAGGCTTGATGATACATATTCGACCGGGGAACAGCTTCCAACCAAAGACAGACAGAGATAGAGGTAGAGGGCTGGAACAAACAGCTCGAATACGCAAGACTTTGTGGAAAATAAGCAGCGAGCAGAACTAACCCTTCACCTGCAGCACGGTCACCGAATCAGGACGACAACTCGCTCGCTCAGCGCTGGTCAAGGCAACTAACTCGACTTCAAAACACAAAAGCACAACAATCAAACAGTACACGACAAACAAAGAGATGTCGCTCAAGGAAGCCACTTTCACTCCACCCCTGGCTAACACAATTCACCCCCATAACCACCCACTTCGGGGTAACCGCAGTCAACTCCACCCGCCCCCACCGACATCTCCTACAAACTCGACGGCGGGGCCGGCACATAATAGTCCCTGAACCGATCCGAGTCCTCCCAGCGGAGGTTATACACGACATTCCAGCAGACAATCAACAGGTTCGGGAACCGGCGCGCCCAGAAACTGAGATAGCCGTCCGGCAGCGGCCCGACCGTCTTCTTGAGCGAGTCGGGCATGTCCTCGTAGTGGTTGCGCTTATTCCGCAGCGCGCGGAGGAGGTCGAGTAGTCTCGTGCCCGTGTACTTGCGCTGTTTGCCGAGGGAGTCGACGAATTCGCGCGGAAGGTGTTTGAGGAAGTCGCCCTGGACGACGTCTGGGGCGTGAGACTCGAGGTGGGCGAGGGCGGGCGACGGCGGGTCGCGGGGCTCCTTCTCAAAATGGTCCGACACGTCGCACAGGAAGTTGAGGCGCTTCTTGTAGCTCCAGAAGAAGGGGTGGGCCATGACCTCGAGGGCGGTGGGCCGCTGCTTGGGGTTGGCGTCGAGCATGCTGCCGATCAGGTCGCGCGCCTCGAAGGCAAAGTCGCCCAGCGCGTCGAGCAGCTGCAGGCTGTAGTTGCCCTTGCGGATGTTGACCTCGCGCATGAAGCGGTCGCCGCAGTCGAACGGGTGGTTGCCGCGCGTCAGGACGTAGAAGAAGACGAGCCCGAGCGAGAAGATGTCGATGGCGCGCGTCACGCGCCGGCTGTGCGGGCCGGGGCCCTCGACGGCGCCCGAGCCCGACGCGCTGTGCAGGCTGGACCCGGGGTCGGCCAGCGCCATCGACGTGGGCACGGGCGCGTCGTCGTCGATGAGGAGCTCCGGCGCCCGCCAGCCCGTCGTACCGGCGGCGTGGGCCGTGGTGGCGCCAAACGACGACTGCCCGCCCTCGAGCTTCTTGCACAGGCCAAAGTCGGACACGAGGATGCGCGGCCGCCCGTTCTTGCCCATGTTGACCAGGATGTTCTGCGGCTTGAGGTCGCGGTGCACGATGCGCAGGCTGTGCAGGTGGCTGAGCCCGTTGGCGATCTGGTACAGGACCCCTGGCATGTCGCGCTCGCCGGCCTGTGCCAGCTCTCTGTAGCAGTGCGGCTTCTGGACGATGTCGGCGAGCGACGCCTGGCAGAGCTCGAGGGCGATGTAGAGGAACGCCGCGCGCTCCTGCTGCGCGTAGTAGCGGATCACTGCAGGGGTTAGCATGGTGCGGAGCACTTGACAGGTTTGACTTACCATTCGGGTGGTCGTCGCTCTCCCTCAAGAGCCTCGTCTCCTGGCTGGCAATCTCGTTGAACTGCACCAGCATGCGCTTGACCGCCACGTCGCGGCCGTCCCACTTGCCGGCAAACACAATGGTCCCGTTGCTGCCCGTGCCCAGCTGCTCGGCCTCGTTGACCTCGAGGCTGCCCATCTTGAGGATGTGCCCTGACACCTCGTCGGCAGTGCCCGAGACGGTGATGATGTCGGGCTCGAGCTTGGGCTCGCGGACCAGGGTCTTGGCCTTATTGACCACCTCGTCGACCGACTCCTGCGGCGGGTCGTCGTCGCGCGACTGCGAGTTTTCGCGCTTGTCCTTGCTGCCCTTGCGGTGCTTGACGCCGCCGCGGCGGCCCCGGTGTCCCTTCTTCTTCTTGACAGGCTCGCCGGCAGGGGCATCTCCCTCCGGCTCTGCCACCTCGGGAGGATCGGCAAAGGCCACGGTGGGGGAGCGTTCTCGGGCCGGCGGCTCTGGGACAGTCTCGGGGGCCTCGGCAGGAGGAGCAGGCGGAGCATCGGCAGTAACGGCATCGGCTGTGGAAACTTCCGCCTTGGGTTCTGCAGCCTCAGCAGCAGGGCGTGCTTCCGGCGGACTCGGCACCGTAGGGTTGACCTGGATCTGCGGTGCCAAGAGGTCCGCTTTGCCCGAGGATTTGCGGTTGACCTTGAGCAGCCTGTCCTTGTAGAAGAACCAGACCGTGACGAGGGCAATCACGATCGCGGCCGGGTTGCTGACGAGGTCAAAGACACGAGTCGCGACAAACACCGGCACCTTCTTTGCCGTGGCGATGATCGTGCTAGGCTCCGGCTGAGGCGGCGGTAGCAGCTGCGGCATCTCGGGGTCCGGAAGACTTTGTGGGTCGACGCGAGGGGCGTCCAGCAACAGACGCGTCGACTGCTGCACCCGGTCGGCCGTGCCGAGCCCGTCCGGCAGCTGGTGTGTCCCGACGAGCGCCCTCGACTTCTGAGACTCGGGAAGCAAGTCCCACGCCTCCTTGATCCGCCACCAGTCGACGCGGTGGATGGGCGCCACGGGCGCCGATAGAATCAAGGGGTACCGGCTGCCCGAAAGGGCGTACCAGCTCCCCTCCTCGGTCTGGTTAATAAACACCCTCTCGCTGCGGAGGCGCGCGCTGTCCTCGTCGCTGGCCGGGAGCGGCGGCTGGGGCAGCGCAATGAGCTCGGGGTCATTGCCAGGCGGTCCCCAGCGATGGAGGACATCAAACACACGTGCGACGGGCGAGGAGAGTGTCTTGGTAAACACGGGCCGCTCCTCGCTGAAGCGACCGTACTCAAACCCGTAGACCTTGCCGTCGTGCTGGCCCGTGACGTAGCGGCTGTCCTTGGTGATGATGTTCTGCTGGATGAGGTCGTTGTCCTGGGTGTTGGGGCCCCACTCCGAGTATTTGAGGGATGCGATCGGACTGCCGTCGGAGCGGTGGATGCTGACCGTGTACTCGGTCCTCCCGAGCGTAATGGTCCGCTCCTCGCTGCACTCCTCCTCGTCGGCCAGCGCGTTGGGCTTGAAGCAGCTCTCGGCGTCGACCTTGTTAACATAGCTGCCGCTGGACCCGAACTGCTTGATGACGGTCCCGGTCGCGGCGTTGAGCGTGACCATGGTGGTCCTCTTGTCGCCGGTGTAGAGCACGCCGTTGGCCTTGTCGTTCCACGGGGCGAGCTCCTCGACCACCTTCTTCATGGTCAGGGCCATCTTGGCGAGGCCGGCGCCCTGCTCGTTGGGCCGCCACAGGTACAGCTCGCCGTCGCGGGTGGGCTCGACGACCCAGATGTAGTGGTCGATGGGGTCGTAGTCGTCGTCGAGCACCGACCGGTTGGTGCGGAAGTGGCGGGTCTCGACCATGGGGTGGTCGGCCTTGAAGTGCCAGCGCTCCTGTCCCGTCTTGCGGTCGCTGGCGTAGAGGTCTCCGTCGACGGTCGCCAGAAGAACAAAGTCTTCCACTTCCCAGTCCTCCAGGCTCCGCGCAACATGCTGCGAGAGTCCAGCCCCGGGCGCGGGGCCTCGGTACTGCGAGGGAGGCGGTGCTCGAACGGACAGGTCCGGAGCCAAAGCGTGGGCGCGCGCATCGTCAGGAATGATGTTGTGGTTGGAGCGGGCGAGGATCTGCGGGCGTTCCTCGTCGTCCTCGCCGTCGGCGATGGACAGCTTTCGGGTCCGAATGCGGGGTGTCTCGGCCGCTTCGTGGCCCGTCACGGGCGTGGCGGAGAGGTTGGGTGCGGCATGCTGGTCGTGTTCGGCGGGCGACCTGTGCCGGGCGGCGGAGCGCTGGTGCTGCTGCTGAGCATCGGCGAGCGGGAGCCACGGGAGCAGGATCAGTGCAAGTGCCAGCAGGTACTTGCGCTGGGGAGCGACATGGCCGGGCGGCCGTCGCAACATCTTGGGGAACTCAATGCGGTGTCGAGCTGAGTCAGGAGATCATGGAGCAGGGTCCTGTCGGCCGCGCATGCGGAGCGAGTGGGTCGGCGATGTGAAGGAGCGATTTTAAAGGAGCGGCGAGAGAAATGATGGTGATTGTCGCGGATGGCTTAAATCGGCGCCGCTGGCGGAGGGCGGTGCCAACAGACCGTTGATGCGGCGGCGGCTGGGCTGAGGGCTGGCGGGAGGGAGTGGAAAAAGGCCATGTGGTGGAACTGGAGCGGCTGCGGAAGGATAAGAATGGAAGCAACTGGACGAAGAAGGGAGGTTGGCGCC
The DNA here is from genome assembly GCA_023628475.1 of Chaetomiaceae sp. PF1801. NCBI lineage: Eukaryota > Fungi > Ascomycota > Sordariomycetes > Sordariales > Chaetomiaceae > Chaetomiaceae sp. PF1801. Next base: position 99,857 of record JAMAKQ010000085.1, read on the forward strand.
AAGACGGCCTAGGGCTTGTGGGACAAACCGCAGTGGGGTCGGCCCACAAGCGAGGTCTCGGCCCTGATAGCGGGGGACACAGCGACTCGAGGCCGAGGAAGCTGGCAAGCATATGCATGCGTTCTCAATGACTAGAATCTAAGCAAGAGGTGCCTAGTTATCTGCCGCATTCTCAATGTTTAAAACTTTATGAAATAATCCTTCACTTCCTTGCATTCTCACGCGCCAAACCTTCGCTGGACAATGTACCCGCCTAAGAGCCTCCCGGCTGCTCTGCCGATGGTGCCTTCGAGAGCCGATCTCTGATTGGAGGGTTAGAGTGACCTGATACAGGGCCCTCCGTCTCATGTCGAGTCCGACGGCGTGCTGCACGAAAATGCCGATGTGCTCGTCGAAATGGCCAAGATGGCGCATCTCAAGATCACCTCTCATTGCCGTGCTCCTTGGCCACCTACTGCCTGCGCTGTTGGACGCCGTCCGCAGATCGGGGGAGGCACAGGCTCACTTTTCGCGTTGCACCTCACCAATTTCAACTGCGCCGTTCGAGGTCTCAATCTCCGCTTTGATTGTCTCCTGAAACAAACACGCGTCCCAGTCGAGATCGACCGCCAACTCCATCTCATACGACAGCCGACCGTAGCCAACTGTCACCGCTAGCGGTTCGTCTCAACCTCTCGCACACAGGTACACTGGAACACAAACTCTCCACCACCTCCTCCCGTCTGCGACACAGAGCTGAGACTGCTCGCGGATAAGCGACGTCACCGGCTCATGTGAGACTGTGAGTACGGAGTACACTGGCAGCTTGCATACCAGCATCTGGGCCCAACACTTGCAGCGCAGTATTTGATACCCTCCTCGCTGTCTTTGTTGGGCATCACCTCGAATGATCTGCAAAGCAATGAGGAGCAAGGGATGGCACCTAGACAAAGGGATGCCGGCGCCGCGGGAAAAGGCCGATCTCTGTGGCGCCCGATCACGCAGCACTCCTCCCTTTGGGAGTCACAGATCACTGCAGCGGCCCAATTCTGATCATTGCCGCACCGGGTCAGCACCGGGACCCTCTCGGATACACCAGCGCCAGGTAGAGCAGTACACGACATCAGTCACTCAGCAGTCCCAAACCACACAAGACTTGTGTTTAGTGTTTGGCCAGGTTCACATGGATTGCCTATCAGGGTCAGCGTCTTTGGCGTCTTTGTGACACAGCTCAAGTCCGAGTCCTTGGGGCTTGAACAAAGAGACAAAACAAACCGAACCAAGCCTGAGCACTCACTGACCTCAATTCACTGAATTTCTCAACATGACCGCGACTATGAGACTCACCCCAGCCTGGCTCAACCCACCCAATCTCTCAGCTGAAGCTCGCCATGATCCATCCTCCCAGATCCCCTCCCAAGTTCCATCCATCAACCACCCACAGTCCACTCGATCTTCCTCTGACAAGCTACCTAACAACTGCTCTTACTGCACGGCACACCCCCCTTATCCCCCCCATCCTTGCAGCTGCACTGGCAGACATTCGCAGCATCACACTTGGCCGTGCAGAACCCCTGCGCAAAGCAGTTGATGAAGCACCCCAACGCCCTGTCCGCACCCTCGCCGGTGCAGGTGTTCCCACCGATGTTGTCCGAAGTGTCATCTTGTCGGGTGTTGAGGACCGCGGCGGACTTTCTGTTGTTGGCAGTGTGGTCGGCTGTCTTTCCTGCTTGAGGAATGGCATGTCCTGCCCGGGAGGAGACCAGAGAATTGGGCTTGATTGGGCGGGGTATTAGTAAGGTAGCTGGAGGGAAGATGATCAAGGGAAAGTTAGGTAAGGTAGGTAGGCATCTCCTCACCTTCAGCGCCGCCTCGACCCTGCCTGCCTGGCAGGTGATGGTGCCGTCGGCGTGGCCGGTGCAAGTGGCTTTGCGGATCGGGTCGTACCAGGACACGTCGCCTGGAGCGGCTGCCAAGACGGCGACGGCGAGGAGGGAGGTGAGGAAGGCGAGGGCGGCGGTCTTCATGTTGGGGGTTATGATGAGCGACTTTGAGATGAGTCCAACCTGGGTTGAGGTTCGTACAGTGGGCCGTGGTTTGCGACCAACCGAGTTGATGAGATGGACTGATTCTCAACAGGGTGACGGGCAAGACTATTTATCCCCTTGCCGGATGCCCGACGTCTAAAGCCAGGACGTCACTCAGTCCTCCCGGTCAACAGCATTCCAGCGGCCGTCCCCGAGACAACACCCTTGGACATGCCATCAGCTGTCCGTGATTTCTGCAAACCTGGTTTTGGGATGGGGAAATCAAGCCTCCAGGATGCGCCTTTCCCTCTCGTCGGAATCGATCTCCCGGCACATCTTGTTTCGTTGGAATTCTCCCAAGGGAGGCCGGAAATCTAAGGGCGCAGATCCATCATGGATTGGTTCGCACTTCGTTGATATCATATGTTCCCCGTTTCACTTTCAAACCAGTGGCTTGGACCTTTTGAGATGTCTCCACTGTGTCCTGAAATCAACAAGGCAATAGCGACTGTCAAGGTGAAGGTGATCACTTCTCAATATCATAGGAGAAAGCAGCTGGAATGAACTTTATTTTCTTATCCATCAAGTGGTGACTGATCGCGCCTTATCCAAAGTACCAATGGATATCCAAAACCCGCCCAGATGCCTCCCACAATCCCCCATGTTATAGTACAATATCCACAAACAGCCCCTTCCACACCTCCCCGTCAATGTCACCCATCCGCAATACTCAACCGATCCACCTCCAACCTGACCCTCTCCAACCAAGCATGCTCCCTCCTCCTCCTCTTCAACTCGTCCGCCTCCTCCGCCCTCCCATACCGCCTCATCAACCCCTCGAGATGAATCGACCAAATCGCATACTGCTCGTCCGTCGACAGCTCGAGCCCCCTCCGCCCCCACTCAAACGCCTTGTCCCAGTCCCCGACCGTCTCGTAGTAGTCCGCCAGCCACCCGACAAACAGCGTCTCCATCATGCGCGCAAACATGACGGGGAACCCGCCCTGTGCGGCGCGCTCGCGCAGCTGGGTGAGATACGCCTCGCACCGGGGGCCGAAGCCGGGTTCAAAGCGCCTGCGGAGCCACTGCCCCGCCATTTCATCGCTTTCCGGGTCCTGCATGACGAGCTTTTGCGCCCAATACACCGACTGCGCCTCGAGGCGGATCATGTGGTGGTCGTGGTTCTCGCCGCCGCCGGGCGAGGAGGGGGGTGGTGTGTCGCTGGTGGCGGTGCGCTGGCACGCGAGATACTGGTTGCGCGCCCACTCGCGATTGCGGTCGAGCATGCCGGGCAGGGCGGCGATCGTGTCCGAGTTGATTTGGGACAGGAGCATGATGTAGCGCATCATGTCCTGCGGCCGGTCGTCGACGAGGCTGGCGAACGAGGCGGCGAGCTCGGCGACGGGGTGCTTGCCGAATTTCACTGTGGCCAGGCCTGATAGATAATGTAGGTACGCCGAGAGAATGTCTCGCCGGTTGGACTCGAGGAGGAGGTGCGGCACGAGGAAGCATAGGTCCGAGAACGACTTCATGGTGGGTTTCGAGATCTTGCGCTCAATCTGTAAAAAGGCGAGGCGCAGGACGCGCCCCCCTTCGAGGTACTCGTCAAGGTCGAACAGGTCCATGGCGACCTTGAAATACCGGTAGCAGGGGTCGACGAAGCCGGCGACCTCCTCGACCTGCAGGTTGGCCGGGTCCCGGTCGACGTGGCCGTGGAGGAACCGGCGGACCGCCGTCAGGCCGGCCTGCATGCTGCGCGAGCCGCCGTCGGCGTGCAGCAGCCCGTCCCGCGACAGGACGATGGCGTCGTCGAGCGAGTCGTCCGAGCTGCTCTGGCTGCTGTGGTCTGTTGGCGACTCGGCCTTGGCCCGCGGCCGCCCCTTGATGGAGTATTTGAAAAAGCCCCAGCGGGCGAACTGGTTTTTGTACATTTTTGGACTGAGCCGGTTTAGGACATGCATGCGAGCAGCTGAAGGAGGGTACTCACGTGGCTCTCAGGTTGTGCTTGGTCTCCATGATGCCGATAATGTCGCGCAGGATGCGGTTTTGCGTGATGTAGAGCTCGTACAGAACGCCCTTCCAGGGCTCCCAGTCCTGGATCTTGCGCGGGATGATGGGCTGCCCGGGCACTTGTACCGCCTTGGCCGCCTTGAGGCTGGCTTTTGAACCGGCTTTGCCCTGTCTCCCCGCCCTCTGGGCTGCACTGGACTTTCCGGCTGGCGTACTCGACGGCTTCTGCGGGGGACTGGCGGAATTGAATTTCAATGCCTGCATCCTGAAGACCCGGTCGTCGTCGGCGGCCGGGCTCAGCGACTCCTCCTTGATGAACGGCACGGGCGCATCCTCGTCGAGCACCAGCCCCGTCACGTTCTCGGCGGCGGCCAGCAGGGCCCTGGGGCCGTCCTCTGGTGATAAACTGCGGTCCATTGCGATTCAGCCTCGAGGCGCACTCTGCGCGGCTGACGGGCTACCGTCCGATGGCGCCGGGTGCGGGTCCGCTCGCGGGTCCGGGGCTGCAGATGCGTGGTGGAGCAGGCGATGGAGCTGGGACGAGGTCGCCGATCGGCCGCGGCGACACGACCATTGTTGGGCCCAGCCCCAAGCGAGCGTGAGCGTTGACGTTGGCAGACTGCGTATCTGCGCACGTGGCGGATTTCCGGGGCGACACAGCGTGGAGGGGCGGATATTGTGCGCGACGAATGCGCGGGGGCGGCAGTCCAGGTCGGAAAGTTAGGCGAGGAAAAGCAGGCAGTCGAATGCAGCCAACCGTCGGCTTTCAAGAGCGCAGCAGCGAGTGTTTGGTCGCACTTGCGGAACGTCACGACATGAACAGAACTGCAGAAGGTCGGGGAAGCGGCGACAGCAATTTACGAGATTGCCTGACTTGGCGGCGACGGCCCACTTCACCCCGCCGCTTCCATCCAACGTTGCTTCCCGCCAGCCGTGGGCAGGCGCCATCCCAATCAGGAGCCAGGGCCGGCAGCCCCACGCAACCGGCCGCCGCTCCGATCACGTCTTGGCCTGCGTTTGCACCTGTCAACTCCCGCTTTGTGGCCCAGGATGCGACTCCACGACCCAGGAGACGGGAGCCGTTTCGCAATCCCCACCCTTCAATTTCCTCGGTTTCGTTTTGCTGCTGCCTGGGCGAATCTCAAAATCGACGTGCCATCGCTAGCAGAGATCGAGCACTCCTGGCCCGTTTGATCTTGGCTGCCATTTCCCGATCCTGCATCCTGCGGCGAGGCGGCGCAAACAACTTCGAGTGTCTCATGCACTGGCAAACAAAGGATGTGGGGTTAGGGTTGCGAGCCCGAATCCCCCTTGTTACGGCCGGCTTTGTTGTTTCCCCTCTTTGAATATCTTGGGTTGTTTTGTTGTTTCCTAGTTGCGAAATGAAACCCAGCATTCGGCCCGACCATGTTGAATCCGCAACAACTAGCCGGATGCAGATCGTAGCAATTGTTCCATGTGTTTTGGACATGTGAGCCGCCTAGTTGTCGACCGAACTTATTACGTGGACGGAGATATTCGGTCATTATTAAGGGTGTTCGTCGGGGCTTCGAAATCACCGAACGTCCGAACCGACTACCCAACTGCCATTACCTCTCAGTAGATCCAACATTGTCCTGGCAGATGGGCTGTTCTCTACCTAAGCATACTCAGCAAGTCGCACACTCCCAAACCAGATTGCAAACTCCCGAGACGCCGATCCTATCCGGAACTCACCCCCGATATCACCGAGCCCGAATCTCCCCCTACCAACCTACTTACCTCACACATCATACCCCCAAACCATCAACCAAATCCTCACGCCTTCTCCCTAAGAACAAACATCCCCCCACCCCACCCATACGCCCTCCCCAACCGCCTCCCCATCCGCCTCGCCGTCCGGAACGGAATCTTGCCCACGGGATGCGGCTCATGGAACTGGATGCTCCGTTCCACACCCAGCCGCGTCGGCTGGAAGTGCCAGACGGACCCGTACAGCTTCTCGGCGCGGAAGCCCGTGCTGGTCATGGCGTGCAGGAAGTCGTGCCAGGAGACCTCGCCTGGTGTGGAGGTTACTGAGGGGTGGTAGAAGAGCGTGCGGAAGACTTTGAGGGCGCGGGCGTCGACGGGGAGGGTGGGCTGTTTGTCGAGGGTGAGGGTGGTGAGGGTGTCGGCGAGTTGTTGTTGTGGTTGTTGGGGGGTTGGTTCAGCGGTGCCTGCGCGGCGGGTTTTGACCTTCTCCTTGGGCTGTGCTGCGATAGTAGGTTTTCCGGCGGACGGCGCACCGAGCTCAAAGTACAGCGTCGACAGCGGCCGGTAGATGGCGTCATCCTCGTTCGAAGTCACTGCGGCGGGTTTGGCCGGCTTCGCCTTCTCCGGCGGCGGCGTCCACTCCGGCGTCCGCTGCAGCGTGCGCTGCTGTGACAAGAGCTTCAACAGCGCCGACTTGCTCAGGTCCCCGGCCTTGGCGTGCAGGCACTTGTCAAACTTGTCCCAGAAGGCGTCGAGGTTTGCCTCGGCCTGCCGCAGCGCGTCGACCGTCTCCTTGGTGCGGCGCTTCTCGGTCGGGTAGAAGAAGCGCTTGTCCGTCGGGTGGGCGAGCTTGAAGTGCATCCGCATGGCCTGAGACTTGAGCGTGAGGATGACCTGACCCCAGCCGTCCCGCCACGCCGCCAGGTCCTTCTTGAGACCAGCCTCGTGGTCCACCATGGCGTACTCGTACCCGTTGGCCCACGGCTGGTAGATGTCGAGCTGCCGGAGGCACTCGCACATGATGGACAGGTCGCCGATGCGTCCGGCAACGTAGCCCGAAACGAGCTCGCGGGCCCGCGGCTCCGCGCGCAGCAGCCGCTCCAGCTCGTCCAGGATCATGGGCATGAGGGTAAAAAAGAGATCCATGCCGTCTTCCCATAGCGTCTTGAGGAGCCACAGCAGCTCCGACTCCACTACCGTCAGCTTGACGCCCGGCTTGCTCTCGATGTAGATCATCCTGATGTCCTCTGCCGGCAGACGGACGAAGAAGCTGCGCATCGGCGGGGAGGCCATGACGGTAGTCTTCAAATCGTTCAGCCACTCCTTGGTCAGCTGGTTGATGAAGTAGCGGAGCCGCAGGATGGCGACGAGGTACTCCTCGGGGAGGTCCTTCAGGGGCGAGAGCTTCCCTTCGTACTTGGCCTGCAGCCGCTTCAACTCCTCTGCCTGGCGCCGCAGTTCGGAAAAGACCTCGAGCTCGATGTGCGAGCTGAGGAGGACGTTGCCGATGACGCGTTCCCAGAAAATATCCATCTTGGTGGGATGCAGAACCGGATGGAGCTTGCCGTTTGTGTCCTTCATCATCTCCTGCCGGTGCTCCTTGTAAATCAGGAGCTGGTCCGAGAAGTAGCCGGGATCCTCGCGGAGGGACCAGAGGCTGTGACGGTCGTCAGTCTACCTGAGACTCGTGAAAGGGGAGACGACCTACCGATCCTCAGCCGCCGACGTGCGCGCGGCAAGCAACGACTCGATGCGTCCAAAGTCGAGCCGGCCCGGCGGCCGGTACGGCGCCTCTTCAGCCATGACGGCCAGCGACTCGAACCCGTCCGGCTCCACGCCCGACTTCAGCGCCGGCTCGGGCTGGACCGGGTACTTGTCCGAGAGAAGCTCGGCCGGGGGAATGTCGCGCAGGAGCTGCTCGCAGCAGTCGACAAGGAACCGGATCACGCGGTCCTGGACCTCGAGGATGTCGAGGGCCTCGCCGGGCATGAACTGCTTACGCTTGGTCACCCAACCGAACGCGTCTGGATGGTCGTCCCGGGCGACGAGCTTGCCGTAGTCGGACCCGGTCATGCCGTTGAGGCAAACGACGTAGCAGTTGAGGAAAATGGGCACCAGCGCCTTGGTGACCTTGCCCAGGTACATGGCGTCGCCGTCGGCGGCCGCAAAGTCGCAGGGGGGGGTGCCGGCCCCGGGCGTTGAGCATCAGCAGGAGGCTCTTGGGCTTGAGCAGGTCCTCCTGGTTGATGTAGGGGCACAGGAAGTGGTCGCGGAAGCGGGTGCCGGCCTCGCGCTGGGCCAGAGACTCCTTGCGGAAGGCGGCAAAGTCGGGCCGGTGCGCGGGCGCCATGTTGGGCCACGCGCTCAGCAGGATCTGCAGCCGCTGCTGCTTCGTCTTCTTGGCCCAGCGCTTCTGGATGGTGGCCTCGTGGCGGTCGAGGATGCCCCTGAGGCGCGCGTGGCTCGCCTGGATGCGGGCGGACCGCTCCCGGGACAGCTTCCGGACCTCGGGCGGCTCCATCATCTTGGGCATCGGCAAGCCGCCCGGCGCGCCGGCGTTGAGAGCCCGGAAGAAGCTTGTCGGGTCGCTCCAGTCAATGTCGTCGAACGAAGGGCCATCATCAGTGGCGTCTGGAGGCAGCGGGAGGAGCTCCCCGTCGGGGCCCCAGGGATTGAACCGGTGGTCATTTCGGTCTTGCATGGCTGATGGATTTCAGATGGTGAGGACGGGGTGGTGTTGCGGGGACGTGCTAGCGTTGTGTGGGGGTTTTAACTGTTCGCAACAGTGCAAACAGAGACAGACAAATGTGGAGCGGCTCACTGTTTGAAGTTGGTGGACCCGGGACAACCCGCCGAAGCGTGAAAAATACGGATATACGTTTGATTCGAAACAGGGCATCATCGAGCCCGTCGGGTTCCTAACCTACCATGCCTGCATGCCTATGCATAAGAGAGATCACCTGCACGTAACGCCCGGGCCCTGTTCCCATATCAAGCTCATCGCAGGGCACTCGCTCTAAAGCTTTTCCATAATCTCGACCGCCTCCCGGATTAGCTCATCGTCCTCCATCTGCGCCTGCGCAGCCTTGAGCTCCTCCCTCCAGACCTGCCATCGCGCCTCGTTGAAGCCCAACCAGACGCGGTGACTGTACTTGCCCTTGGCCACGCCCAGCTTCCCGGGATACCTCTTCCCCTCGGCAGCGTGCTTGCGCATCCGCTCTCCGGCGTAGCGGATCCACTGCGCGGCGATCCTGACGGCCGGGATGGAGATGCCCAGCTCGCACTCCTCTTCAAAGGCTTCCCGCATCATCCACAGTCCGTACAGGGACAGGTCGAACTTGATATCCAGCGCGGTGAGCCGAGCCATGAACGCGGCCTGGCCCTCGAAAGCTTGGCAGTCTATCATTGGCGTGTGGGGACCGTGGCGGCCTGTCTCGGTCAGCTTCGAGATTCTAATCATCGTCACTCAAAGACGGGAGCATACTGAAATTCGTATTGTCCCTCGCAACCCACCCAAGCGAGGGCAGATCCGTCCACACCTGGCCGGCCTCGGCGCCGTGCACGTCATCGCACCTCAGCGGCTTGCCGTCCGGGTCGGTAGCCGTCGTGTTTCGCAGCCGCACCACAAACTCGACCAGCGGGCCCTGGTCCTCAGGCGGCGTGACCCCAGCGGCGACAAAGATGGCGCAGTCAGCATCCCAGACGCGGTCCGCCAGCGCCGTCTGGTCGGATCCTGCGGCCTCGGCGAGGGCCTTGAAGCCTTGCACCGCGGCGTCGACGGCGTCGGGGGTTGCGGTGGCGGCCTCGGTGAGGGGTCTGAGGAGCTCGGCGGGGTCGATCATTTTGTCCAGTGTCCTCGGGCGAGGAGTGCTTGAGGTTGAAGACGTTGAGGATGACATGATGGTGATACTGAAAGTTGTGGTACGGTGGTTGAGTGGTGTTTGGATTTGGTTTGGGGGTTTTGGGCAGCGAGGTGGTCGAGCGATCTGGCTTTTGAGTCTTTGACATCAGCGGGGTTCCAAGTTGTCAACTTCCGTGTTTGAATTCCAGCCCCGTTTCTGTTTTCCTGCGCTGCCAACGCGTTCCTCTGTTCAGGGCAGCATCGACGCTGTTCCTGCATCAAGAATTGCACCACATCCTTCCTCGTGCGCTCTTACCACGTGAGGCAAGGAAGGGATGTGGTTTGCAGTTCCAACTTCCAAGTTTGTTCGCCCCGAGTGGGTCCCATGCTTGGCGCGGGTTTCGATCCTTTTGTTGATCTCAAATTGAATTCTCAGCCCCGAAAGATCTCCTTCACCAACACAACACACCCCGGCCAACCGCACCATGCCCAACCTCATCTCCGTCCTAACCCTCGCCCTCTGCGCCGCTGTCGCGGCCGGGCAGGGTACCGCGTCGCTGACCAACGTGACGTGCGGGCGGACAACCTACACGAAAGCGCAGGTCGACGCCGCCGTGTCCAAGGGCTGCGGCCTCTACGCCTCGGGATCCCAGCTCGGCTCCAGCAAGTATCCGCACACCTTCAACAACTACGAGGGCCTCGTGTTTGCCACATCCGGGCCCTACCAGGAGTTTCCCATCCTGCAGAGCGGCGTCTACTCGGGCCGTGAGTCTTCTGCTCCTCCATGGGAATGTGAGACAGGGCTGACTCTTCGTAGAAGCACCCGGCCCCGACCGCGTCGTGTTGAACCCCAGCTACCAAGGAGCCTGCGTCTACGTCGGCGCCATGACCCACACCGATGCCGAAGACCGCAACGGCTTTGTTTCGTGTGTCGAGGCGAAGGGGGGTAGCTCGGGTTCGAGCACATTGAATAACGTGCCCACTGCCACTCGCTCGGGCACCTCTACCTCTGCGCCGACGAGGTCGGGTAGTACATCGTCAACCTCGAACACCACGGGGACGGCAAGTACGACGGCGACGGCCAGCCCGACGGGGAACGCAGCTGCGGCAGGGTGGAGCGTCAGGGGAGGGCAAGGGGCGGTGCTGGGGGTTGTGGCTGGGTTGCTGCTGTTGTAGACATGCAAGGTATCACTCACGGCCGGTATGTATACGTCTAATATCCATGCAATGGCTCACTCAATTCGCTTCAATCTAGTTACTCACCTTCGTATCCTGCGCCAAGCTGAAGCTCACTATGTACTCCCCCACCCGCAGCCACGCAGGCCGCCTATCTTCTTCCCAGTCCATCTCCTCCGGCCGATACACCTCTTCATCCGCAACCCTCAGCTGCGCCCGCACAGTGTCCCAATGATCCCTGGCTTTCGCGAGAGCAGGCTGCACCGGCTGAGCCACTTCAAGTTGGGATTGAGACACCCGAGCCTCGCTGTCATGGACTACGTCACGCAGCATGTCCATCAGCGCGCCCAGCTCCTGCGTGACCTCCCGGCCCCGGAACGTGCGCATGCGCTTGGCTCTTTTGTCCGCTGTTTCTTGGATTGGTCCTGGAAGCGTCAGTCTTGGCTTTGGCTTGGGTTTCGTGTCCTTGGATTCTTGGCCCTTTGCTGCAGGGTTGGTTTGGGCGCTGGGCCTTTGTGAGGGGTCGGGCTGGTTTGTTGGCTTGTCCCAAACTGCCGAGTCTTGGGCTGCAGTTGCTGATCCTGGCTCGGGTTTGACCTGGGGCTGTCGTCCTAGTTCCTCCTCCTGCTGCGTTGTTGGAGACGGCGGGGCCGCAGCTTCGGCCTGCAGTTTAGCGTCAGCTGCCTTTTGGGCTCTCTCCGGCGGGCCATCCTCGGACTCGACCCGGAACTGTTGTTCCAGGTCCTCCTGCACTGTTGGGGCTAGGAGAGCCGCAGCGTCTGCCTGCGGTTTAGGGTAAACTCCCTTTACTTGGGCTCTCCCAGGCGAACCTTCGGACTCGGCCTGGGGCTGTTGTTGTCCCAGGTCCTGCACCCTTGGGCCTGAGAGAGTCGCAGCGCTGATCTGTGGTTCTGTGTCAGCTGCCTGGACTGTTGTGGGCTGTTCTGGCTGCGGCTGTGGTTGCTTAGACTTGTCTACTGGTTCTTGGACTGCAGTCCAAGGGTCCACACTGCCTCTCGAGGAGGACTGGCACTCCTCAGCATCCTCGATGGCCGTTGGCAGTCTTTGTGAAGATGCCGCTCCTTCTCGATATGTGTATAGATCTAGTAGGCTGACTAGCGAGCATCGTCCCGCTTGCATTGTTGTTAGCAGAGCCAGTCGGGATCTGGGTTTGTCTTCACTAACTCCTGTCTCCTTGACAATTGGGGCCAGGTCCACCTTGAGCCTTTCGCTGAGGTTGGGTTCATCCATCCTTGGTGTGCTTATGACTGAGGAGAGTGATGCGCAGTCTGCCTGGATGTTGGCCACCTCCGCGGCTGTTGACTCTTTCTGTTCAGACCGGTCCGCTAAGGGGCTGCCCGCGGGCAGTCTTTCGGCTGTCTCCCTGGTCCTTGCCGGTACGGGCAGTCTCGACTTGACATATGGTACCATCTTCCTCTCGCCCGCCTCTTTGACTGTCGTAAGTGGATTCAGTCCAGGTCTAGCTTTTGTTTGAGACATCTGTTGGGCCGGGCTCGTAAAGGGGGCTTGCTTGGGTACAGGCAGCCTTGAGCTCGTCGGTTTAGGTCCCGATGCTTGGAACGACTGTCGGGAGGAGTCTGGTTGAGACCTTGCGTGATCCTTTTCCCCTTTTGAAGAAGGCTCTAGTGAGGACTCTTTCACGGTGGGCTTTACTCCTAAGAGGCGCTTCCTCTCACTGGCTTCTTTGACTGTGGGAGGCGGATTTGATCCGACCCTGCCCTTTGGCTCAGCTGCTTGTCTGGCCGCTTTTGTCGACGGTGGCTGCCTGGCTGGCCTTGAGCTCGTGGGCTTCGGTTCTGCAGCTCGCGACGTCAGTCTGGCTCGTTCTCGCTGTCTGGCAGACTGTGAGCTTGCGGGTCTGGATCTCGACTGGCCTGACATGCGTGCTGCCCATCCCGATGGTACTGGCCCTCGCACCGATCTCGAGCTAATGTGCCTAAACTTTGGTTGCGCTGGGACTTGCGGCGGCTTCTGGGGGCCTTCTGGCTTCCCGGCCCGTTGTGAACTTTCAGGGGCAGCTCTCTGCTTAGATCGCAGCCGTCGACCTTTGGACAGCTCTTTCTGGCTCACTGACCTTGAATCACTGGCAGCGGACGAGGGTGCCCCTGAGGAGCCCGTTCTTTTGACTGGGGCCTCAAGTTTGCCCATGGCTGGTCTTGGTGCAATCCAAGTGCTGTGGCTTGCTGACTGATCTGCGTGCCTGTGCATTGTCGGAGTTTTAGTAGCCGAAAAGCTGTGCCTTTATGCCTCTTGTCAGCCGGCAATGACAGAGAAAGACAGAAAAGGAACGTTCCTGTGTCCTGTAATGAACAAAGGTAATTCTGTGAATAATACCCATTGTTTGCCTTGTCCTTGTCCTGTCCCCAGCACAGAGAGCTGCGCCAATACTGTTCCCTTTATCTGGTTCCTGGGTCTGCCAGAAGGCTGTTTACCTGAACAGCTGGTCTAGAGTCCTCCCAGTATCAGTATTAAAGCCATGACAGACCATGTGTTTAGTCGTCTGGATCGAAAAACATCATTCCGACATCTTCTTCCCTCTTCAGTATTCCACAGCCAACACATATTTCTCCCAAAATGGAGACCGGCTCGCCCGACTACGCGAAGCTGGCCACGCTGCAGGTCAATGTGGTCCGCTGGGACACCAACGAGCAGTGGCGCAAGCCGCTGGCCGACTTCGTCCGCGACGAGGTCCGCAGCGGCTCGGACGACCCCGAGTTCAAGCTCAACGACTACGAGTGGTCCGAGTTTGAGGACTTCATCGGCTACCGCCTCGGCTACAGCTGCCTGGAGCATGCTGTGGTCTTTGCGCCGCACGGTGTCCGGGACGAGGGGCGGGCCCGCGAGGTGTTCAACGCGTACGTCTGGCGAAGCCTCCTCCGCGACGTTGCTGAGAACCCCCTGCTTCCCGAGGGGAGCGATCTGTTCTTCCTGGTGGTGCCCCGGAACGGCCATGAGGCGGGCGAGGGCACCCTTGGTGCGGGCTTCGATATCCCCAACCGGATCCAGCTGCCGACCAGCATCACCAAGATTTATGATGTGCCCGAGGTCGTTGAGCACGCTGCCGCGGACGATGAGAGCGACGAGGAGACGCCCAGGCCGTATCCCACAAGGCCGAGCATCTGCCTCCAGTCCCCCAACCCCAGGCTTCCGCGGACTGTACGCTCTATGCTGGACACGTTTCCCCGTTTCGACATTGAGCTCGACCAGTTTGACCTGAGCGACCTGGACTGGGACGACAGCGGCAGCAACGACGACAGTGACTGCTACATCGACGAGGCAACGGCCGCCCCCTACCGGCCGGTCGGTCCCGCGGAGATGAGCCGCTTCAAGAATACATTATCGTCTTCTGTCACAGACTCAAACTACAGCCAGGACGGGTTCGAGGGTACCGCCACCACCACGCCCTCGCCCAAGACCCGAACCCCTGGATCTGCCACCAGAGGCTCCAAGACTGGAGCCAGGGGCGGCCGGCCACCAACTCTGCCTGCCCCGACCACGCCAACCAAGACAGCCACTCGGGGCGGCTCAGCCAGGGGCCGGGCAACCACCCGCGGCGCCCCATCCATCCGCGGACGCCTTCCAGTTCCCTCGGGCTCTCGGCCGGCAGGGGCCCACGCCGCCGGTCCCAAGACAACCAAGCCCACCCGTCCCTCCCCCCTGGCCAAAACCGCGCTCAAGAACACCACCACCCCAGCCCCCGCCTCCCCCACCGTCAACGACATCCCCGCCCCGGCCCCCACCGACCTCGTCGACGTCCCCAAGGACGAGTACCAGATCGCTGAAACCGCCGACGCCGACTACGGCGCCGTGGACGACACCTCGGCCGTCATCGACACCTACCTCGGCAGCTACAACGCGGGCGACTCCGAGGCCGCATGGCGCGCCTGTCTCGATTTCTTCAACGTCAACGTCGGCGAGTATCTCAAGCGGGAGGCTATCGCCGGTGGTAAGATGCCGACTGGTGGCGGTGATGGCCAACGGAAGAGGGTGCCCATGAAGAAGCTCCCCGGCACCACGGTAGGTTTGTTCGACTACCAGCTCATGGGCGTGTTCAATCTCCTTCGGTTTGTGCTGAACGATGTGTCTGGTGGGTTGTTGTGTGACGAGCAGGGGCTGGGCAAGACGCAGGAGATGTATGGTCTCATTGCGTTCGCTGCTGCGCTGAGGCGGTGCAAGGCCGAGGTCAGGGCCGCGTGGCGGAAGAGGGGTGCTGCTGACAAGGCCGGCAAGGGCAAGGGCAGTCCGGCCCAGCACCATCCGCCCGGCACGGACAACGCGAGAACGTGCCCGTTTGACGAGCGGTTTGGGTTTCGCTGCTACTGCTACCACCCGCTGACAAGGGACTTGGCCGACAGGCTGCCTGAGGGCCCGAATGTGATTGTCGCGCCTGCTCGCAGCTGCGCGTCAATGGTGAGGGACGCCAAGACGAAGCTGGACGTGAAGCAGTTCAAGATCCGGGGGTGCCACGACGGCGGTGACAAGGAGGACAAGCTGACTCCGACCGACGTCGGTGCCCTGCGGGGGACCATCACGGCCACGCAAGGTGAGGCTGGGCCTGTGTTCCGGTACCAACCCGCGCCGGGCAGCGACTACATCATTGTCGTGTCGCCCGAGTTCATCCCCCGGCTGAGCGCCATGTTTCAGGTCGAGGTCAAGGGCGCCGCGGGCAAGAAGAGCACCTTCCTGCCTGGTGTGGTCTTGATGGACGAGTTCCACGAGTATGCCATCAGCAAGGACGCCGAGAGCCGGACCGTTGCGTGGCTGAAGCACCTCAAGAAGTGCTGCCTCGACTCGCAGCTCCCTGCGCTGCTGACATACTTTGTCTCGGGGACCCCGTTTGGCGACTCGCCGGTTGATATCCGCTCGGCTGTTTCGGTTCTTGAGAAGGATGCCTGGCAGGATGAGGGCCATACCCTGCACGGCGCCACGGTCGAGTCCTTTGACGACATCACCGAGACCTTTGACACGCTGACCGGCATCCAGGCCAGCGGCGAGATGGTCGAGATGGCCGATATCCTGAGCTACCGGCGCCGCCTGGGCCTCGTGCTCCATCACACCATGGTCCGTCGCCTCGGCACCGACTCGTTCCAGGGCCGCAACCTGACCGACCTTGGGCCGCTCAAGGTCAACATCACGGACCACCAGCTGCCGTCCTCGCTGACCGACAGCCTGCAGGCCCTGGCCAACCAAACGCGCGAGCAGGCCGCCGCCGCCGCCGCCGCCCAGGGCATCCCCATCGCCCGGTTCCTCCGCAGCAAGGCCGGCGAGGCGCTCCTCCTCAAGCTCCGGCTGGCGTCCACCTTCCCCGGCATCGCGGGCCCGTCGGGCGCATCCTTTTCCTTCACCACCGCCGAAATCCACGCCCACCTCGCCACCGCCAAAGACAACGTCACCAAAACCCCCTACTTCCCCCACCTCCCCGCCTGGTCCGCCTCCAGCCCCAAGCTCGAGACGCTCACCCACACCATCCGCACCATGCTCGCCGACAAGACCCCCATCCCCGGCTCCCCCTCCGCCGTCAAAAAATACTGCATCTTCACCCCCCTCGAAGCCGAGGCGGTCCTCATCCAATCCTACCTCCTCCTCAAGCTCGCCCAGCCAAAAACCGCCCTCAAGGGCCTCAAACCCGTCTTCCTCCACAGCGGTATGCCCCAGTCCGCGCGGCAGCGCGTGCTGAACCAGTTCCTGACCGAGGGCAACGCGCCGCCGAACGTCCTCGTCGCGCCCATGGCGCTGGCGGGGACGGGTCTCAACCTCCAGCGGGCGAAATACAGCACCGTGACCGGCCCCGCGTGGACGAAGCGTGAGAACCAGCAGGCGTATTACCGGATTCATCGCGTCGGGCAGAGGCAGGCGACGCAGCTTTGGCTGTTGACGGGGCGGTGGAATCCGGCCGAGAGGGTTATTCTTGCTGGGTATGAGGGGAGGGAGGTGGATGGGGAGGACGGGGTGTGGGAGGTTGGGAACCGGTTTTGTGAGGGTGGGGAGCAGGGGAAGGAGTTGGTTGAGAGGCATCAGACGAAGAGGCTCCGGAGGTGAGTGATCAACTCTTTGAATGGGGAGGAAAGGGAGAGGGATGCTGATTGAAGATTTGGTAGAGATTGTTGAGTTCTGGTGGGAGAGTTAACGTTATTAGCATTTTGAGTAGAGAAAAGATGGTATTCGGAGCATAATAGAAAAAATTGCTTACCTGGGAAGACTCGTGACGGTGACGTGTCTTCAAAAAGTGAGGGTATGAGAAAGGTACCAGAAAAGAAAAAGAAAAGAGCCAAAAGGGAGAAAGAAAAAAAAAAGAAAAAAACGAAAAAAGTAAAAAAGAAAAAAAAAAAAAAGAAAAAAAGAAAAAAAGGAAAAAAGAAAAAAAGAAAAAAAGAGAAAAGGAAAAAAAGAAAAAAGAAGAAGAAAAAGAGAGAGAAAAAAAAAAGCAAGGGCCCCGGGACAAAGAGCAAAAGCTCACCAGCAAGGCCAGCTGCACAGGAGGTAACTGACCACGGAAACCCTGGAGGGAGCTTTTACTCCACTGGAGGTCGGGGGAGGAGACGCCGGTTTGTTAAGTGAGAACAATAAGGCTTGATCATGGAGTCGAACAAGAGTTGTTAGGTGCAACATATCTCTTCCCTCCCCTGAATAAAAACTGGTACCTGGCCAAGCCATCATATGCGCGTTACGCAGTGTCGGCTTGGGTGAATGGCGAGGTCGCGCTGCTTTTGGGCGGTGTGGCTGGCGGTAATTACTGATGTCAACGAAGGCGCAAAACGCGGGCGTGGCATGAAAGTGCGGGTGGCAGCGTGGTTGGGTTGAATTGCAATTAGTCCGGTCTTGTG
The DNA here is from genome assembly GCA_023628475.1 of Chaetomiaceae sp. PF1801. Taxonomy (NCBI): domain Eukaryota; kingdom Fungi; phylum Ascomycota; class Sordariomycetes; order Sordariales; family Chaetomiaceae; species Chaetomiaceae sp. PF1801. The sequence continues at coordinate 117,466 of JAMAKQ010000085.1, forward strand.
TTGTTGAAAGGTCGACTGATTTGAAGAGATGCCGGCTTCTTTGACTCGGGTGGTCAAAAGAAGGTTGAGGATTAGCGACAGATTTGGAAGGCTCCTTCAGCCAAACGTGTGAAGATCACTACCATACTGTAAAGAACACTGTGCGCCCAGGATTCTGGACAGCAATCTCGCTCCCACAAAGCTTAATTCAACCTCGGCTCCAACCTCTGGAGACATCTCAACTTGTAGAGCGCCGACTTGGAGGGTAGATCCAGTTGCCCCTCGGCTTGGGGAGACCTGCGAAGGCGCAAAGCTGCTCAACTCGGGAGATGTGTTGAACACATTTGCTGTTCAGGCCCCCAAACGAGCAGCGTAACACACTACACAACGAGAAGAACAATGAAGCAGAGGACAGGTGACAAAACCAACACATAATTACCTATATCCTACAACCACAGCCAATCTGCTCCAACACTACCTTAGCCCAACATTCCCTTAACTCCCCTGCGCCACCATCCACCTAAGCCTCAACTCCTCACCCGAAAAGCGACCAAGATCCTCCCGGAATCCAACATGATTGGACCTCTCGCCGTGCCCAGTCAATGTCGAACGATACTCCGCCCCAAATCCACTTGACAAGGGAACAGCTTCCATGCCGGGATACGCCAGCTTCTCGAGGCTCCTGTTATCTTCGAGGCGTGAACCTACTGGCCCGCTGCTGTCAGCAACGCCAGGAGCGTCGTTGCGCTTCTCGCAGGGGGGTGTTACACACCACCAAAAGAAAAGGCCGAGCGTGTGCTGTTATTCTGGTTGGTGGTGCCGGTGGTGGCGAGCCCGCCAAACAGAGACTTGGCACCACTTTCGGGAGCGCCGTAAGTGGAAGAACCGGTACTAAAGATACTGCCACCACCTGCCGCAGGCTTGGCCGATGTGGCAGCGAAGTGAGCCGCCGAAGACACCGCTATTGCCAGCGGGTGGCTGGGAAGCCTTTGAAGGAGCGAAGATGGAGCCACCAAAGGGGGAAGGCTGTGAAGCTGGTTTAAGGCCAAAGGGGTCCGATGGCCGACTCCCGAACGTAAAGGAGCTAGTCCCACCGGCGGAAGGTTGGGGAGCCGTGGAGAACTGGGATGAGCCGGTGGTTGTTGAGGAGCCGCTCTTGAGGACAGAGGGACCTGGGTTCGCAGCAAACTTGCTCAACGGGCTCGTGCGGCTGGTGTCGGCAAACGGCTTCGACGGGGGCACGGTGGGCTTGGGGTTGTCCAGGAACTTGGCCACGGCCGGAGGCGGGGAAGGGACCGAAGGTTGTCCAAACGCCGGGGCCTTGGGGCCTCCGTGCTGGGCAGGGGATGGCTTCAGGGGCGTGGTTGCGGCTGGAGCAGGTGACGGGCTCGGGCCTGACTTGCCTGGCGGGCCTGTGTCGCCCCTAGTCTGCGAGGCGGCCGGCTGCTTGAGCTGACTTGGGGCCGCTATGGTTGCGGCCGGAGCAGGTGACGCGTCCTGGTCTGATGTGCCTGATGGAGTGGTGCCGCCGGCAGTTTGTGAATCGGTCGGCTGCTTGGGTTGAGCTGGGGCCGGTGTGGCTGACGAGTCTCGGGCTGGAGTCGGCAACTGTTGGGGAGTGACGGCTCCTTTACAGGTTAGCGAGCGACCTCACAAACATACTGGTGTTGGAAGGTACTCACTAGACAGTGCCTGTCCCGACCCGGCACCCAAGGACAAACACGACAGAAATCCCGGAAGCACTGGCCATCATGTCAGTCATCTGAAGCACAAACATGGGCTAATACTTGGACGTACTTGTCACCTCCCTCGGCTTGTGCTTCTGGCATTTACTGAGCCCCTCCCGCAGAATCCTGACCTCCTCTTGGAGAACCTGCCGCCGCTGGCGGACTTCCTCAGACTCCGCGACCAGCTGTGTGAGCTTGTCGACTTCCATGGCGTTGACCATCAACGGGGTCAAGATTGTCGGAATCTTGCGCACGAGGCAGCTCTCCACCGCGAGATTGATGACGTCGTCCATGAAGACTCTGAGCGACATCTGTTTTCGCGTTAGCGATCCGTGCCTGGCTGAAAACGGGCTCACTCACCTCGTAGTGGACCGTCATCATATCGATGACCTTCTCCGTGCCGAACCTGGGGTTCTCGGACTCGCGAAGAGCATGCAGAATCTCCTTCTTGCTCGAAGCCGAGCCCCCAGAAGTAGTCCTAGAGCAGTCCTCCAGGCGATCCGCGAGTTGGCAAGCAAGCCGGCGGAGCGTGCGCTCGCGCATTTTTGCGCCGGCCTGCTTCTCGAGCGGCAGCCAAGAGCCGTTTGTGAAGGGGAGGAGAAGCTCCTGCAGTTTCTCTTCCAGCTCAATCTTCTTTGCGGCAAAGAATGGGTCGACGCAAACGTCCAGAATTGCCGTCCAGGTCGTGGTTCCCGCTCCCACGAGGTGGGTGAAGACATGGTACACGAATGCTTTGGTGACTGCCAGGACACTGTCGATATACTTTCGCGCGATGCCTCGCCATGGATTCGCTCGTTTCTTGAAGAGCAGAAGGGCAAGCTCCGGGTTCGCGTCTCCGGAAAACTCCCTCCCCTGGTTGATGGATGCCAGTTCCTGGAGCTCGGCATTGAGCTCCGACTCGTATTTCAGAACCGGGTCCCGAGCACCGTAGGCGTCGATAAGCTGCCGGAGGTGTTGAGGGATCGGTTCCTCGTCCTCATCGTCGTCTGCGCCCGCTTCGGAATCATCCAGCTTGATTTTGTAGCTCGCCCCTTTGGTCTCCATGACGGTCTCAAAAGCCCAGTTCATTCTCCGCAGCACCGCGCGCAGCTTCGCCAGCCCAGTCTCGTCGTGGCCAAGCCCTCCGAAGAACTCGTGGCCGTACCGGCCCTCGATCGCGGCGGTCGACAAGTGCTTGAACTCTTCGGCGATGCCGAGGAGGTACGCTCGCAACTCTTCGGGGGTCGACCTCGGGTTGCCGAGTCGATCCAGCTCCTGCTGGCGAGTCTGAAGGCCGGTTTCGATGTCCTCAATGACCCTAGGCAGGCCTGCCTTGACGCGGTCAAACAGCACCTTGCTGACTCTCTTGCGCAGGCTCTCGACGCCCCTGTTCCCGGGGTAGATGGAACTCCACTCCCCGGTCCGGAAGAAGCGCTCCTCGGCTGTGTCTCTGCCGGCCCCGGACGACCTCTCCTCCTCGGATGTGTTGCGCAACACGTACCAACCGAGGTCGAGCTTATGCATGGACCCGCGCCCCTTGGCGAGGTTAAGGTATTTCTTCTCGTTGGCGGATCCGCGGCCGGCCATGTCGGGATTGGTGATGACTCCGATGGTGCGCTTCTGGTTCGGGTCGTGCTCCATGACCTTTTGGAGGACCTCCTGGTTCGCCAGCTGGCTGTTTGCTGCAACCACAGCGAGGATGATGCTGTTGGACTGCTTCACGTAGCTCTCGATGAGCTCGCCGACGGTCTCCTTGTCGTCGCGGTCCTGCTCGGCAGTCTCGCTGGGGAAGATGCCCGGAAGGTCGACGAGTGTAAGGGGGGAGACATCCGGACCGGCGACTTCGACGCGCAGGATATCCTTGGAGAACTTCTTGCCACCTCCCTCGCAGATGCCCATGAGCTCCTTTGCCTCCTTGATAATGGCGGGGAGGGCATCGTGGTCGAAGCCGGATCTCTGGAATGGCTGGTGCGAGGCGTCGGGGTCTGCGAATTGGATGCTGATGTTGGCAGCCGCCTCTGGTGCTGGACGGAAAACAAGCTCAGTGACGAAGCGAGTGCATATGTCACCGCCGACAGGGAACCGCACCCGCGAGATGGCCTCAAGGACGGCGCTCTTGCCCGAGGACTGGGCGCCGATAACGATGATTTGAGGCGGAACGACGGGATTGCATATGCCAAGCTCCGAGAGACCGTCGATGGTATCGCGCAGCGATCGTGCTTCGGAGCTGTTGAGCTGTGCAAATATTACATCCCAGGCGATTTTGGGACTCGGAGGGGAACTGGGAGTCCGAGAAGAATCGGGAGTTGGAGGGGAATCCATCGCGGACGTGTTGGATTTCCCTTCTCAACAGTCAGCCGATCGTGATGTCAACGGGCAAGGTTCGGAATGTCGATTGAACGGTTGACTGATCCCAATTTCAATTGTTGACCAGCTCCCAGTCTGGGATGTGTTTGAGGCCCACCACCACGAAAGGTCAAACTAACGTCAATCGGATTAGCGTCAGGTGGACGGGGCCTCAGATGAGAGAAGCTTGGTGGCGGTACCGGAGTAGCACGAAAGCCTGGGGAATGGGTTTGTAGAAGATAGGTAAACCAGGCAGATCAGAGTCGCCTTTCGTGTTTCTTGGTTGGAAAGTGCCTGATGAACAAGTCGGCTCAGTCAATTTCGAAATCATCTCGAGGAGCAGCCCTGAGGGTTGCGGCCCCACATTGCTGCGGGTCTCGCTGACCCACACTGCCACCAACCTGGAAGTTCTCACTTCTGTTCCAGACATGGAAGGGACCAAGAGTTGCGTTTGTCGAACGCACAATTGAGTGCATTCCCACATGCAGTCAGCTCTAATCATCACATACAGCAAACGGCGGGTGAGGGCGGGACAGACCGCTTGTCATCACTCTTCCTTCGTCGCCGCAATCGGGAATCCGAGCATCCATCCCCACGGTTGACTCGCGCTCACAGTTTGAGTTGCCCCGGAGTCTAGAGGGCAGCCAGGCCGGCCAGCGAGGGGCGATATAGGACGGCAGCAGAGCCCGCAACCCCATTCATCATGGATTGTGACCAGGCACAGACGCTGACCGGTACCTCTTGAGCTGCATCTCGATCGCGCGATGCGCACAAGAGTCGTCGCAGGGAACGCTGAGGTGATTTGCCGGTGGACGATGCTTCTGGATGGATGGATGGAATTTATTCCGCCCGGAGGCACTGAGCCTAAAGGGCCTTGGCACGCTAACTACATACGATTC